>VZRM01002336.1:357042-380344 GCA_013397955.1 Grantiella picta | reverse complement strand
ATTTAAAGTACTCCATTTTTTTTTTTTTTTTTTCCTGAGCTCTGAGAGGCTAAATTCGGAGTAGGTGGGGAGGAGGGGGTGCTGCCTCCCCTCAGGTAGCCCCCAACTCCTCTCCTCCTTCCACAATTCTATTTTTAAGCCAAATTTCCCCCTGCTTATTGCTGTCATTAATCATGCATTGCGAAGAATTTATAGAGCCCTGTAAATGTACGCAGACCTATATTTTTCAAGCAGGGATCCTGACACGAAGGCAGCTAAATTCAGATTATTTTCGAGGCACGCAAAGGAATGGGTGGATTTGGGGACTCTGTCAGACTGGGCAGGCAGGGAGATCTATTGCCCCTGATCATGGCAGAGGTCTCTTAGCTCTGAAAATAAGATTTCTTATTCGTGTTTGATGATTGATTTCATTAGGAGGCTGCGGAAAGATCCTGAGCTGAGCAGCTCTTGGGGGATTTAATGGGTCAGAATTGTCCAAAAACACCAAGCAGAGAATCCAGGACAGCTTTGGGTTGGAAGGGACTTTAAATTCATCTCATTCCAACCACTTCCATGGGCAAGGACACCTTCCACCAGTCCAGGTTGCTCCAAGCCCTATCCAAAGTCACTCCAGACCCTTGGAAACAGTTTTTCTCCATCTTCCTGCATAGTTTTTCGACATCTTCCCTTCAAGTTCTGCAAGGCCACTATGAGCTCACCCCAAAGCTTCTCTTCTCCAGCAATCCCAATCCGCCAAGCCTTTTCCCAGAGTCATCCTCTAATCATCTTCATCCCTTTTCCCCCCTCCCTATTTTGACCTTTTCCAGCCCTTTTTTGTACAGCTGAACAGTCAGAAGCTGAAGTTTTGTGTTTGGGGAGGTTCAGCACCTCAACACCAAAATTCAGCTGCCTGTGCTGCCCTTATACCTTTGATTTTCACCTCTTTTTAAATTATTTAAGGGCTTGGGAAGACTCTTTGTGCTGCTGAAACAAACTGGAAACAAACAACAACAAACTGAGTCCCATTCTGTGAGAGAAATTTGCAATTTGCATTCTTTTGGCCACACAAACCAGGGGGTTGGAGGGCAAAACGGGGATACTGCTGTAAAGAAAAGGCAAATAAATGATTTGGGTTTTTTTTTTTTTTCAGCTGCAAATTGAGTTATTCCACGATGAACTGGAGAAGATAATCTCAGAAATTCTCTTCCTCGACTCCATGTGAACACACTCATAAACCCAGCAAATTGAGTGGTTTTAGGAGAACCAGAGGGGGATTTATCAAGTCTAACTCAGCGAGGCTTAAATGAAGATGAGGGTGTGGATTTGGACTGGAGCAGCGTGACCCCAGCTCAGCCCATAATTCTGTATATAATTGCTTTTCTCTTATTTAAAATGGGATATCTGGGAGGAAAAAGAAGAAAAAAAAAAAAGGAGATGGATAGCAAAGCTGCTACTGAAAATCACTATTTCTGTTACTCTTAAATTTCCAAGCTGAGCTCCTTGTGTTCATGGAAAGATTTGTCCATGAAAATCTCTCTCCACACTGGTAAAATGGGTGCAGGTTGATGGATTTGGTGTAAAATGGTAGAAAAGGTCCAATCACACATTGAGAATTTTTTAAAAAATTTAAAAATTGAAATTACCATGAAGTAAGTCAACATTTGAAATGTAAAAAACTCCCTTTTTTAACTCCTTAAATGAAGAAATGTTTGCTGTGCCAAGGGCGGAACTAAATATCCTCTCTACCTCCACTAAAGGCACAAAGACCATTTGGAATAAAAGTGAGCAAAATGCCGATTTTTTTTGTCTTTTCTTCTCTTATCATGCCTCGGTTCTGAAGTTGGGCTCTTTCCCATCAGATCTTCTCCCTCCTCCTGCCTAGCTGAGGATGTGCATTTGTAGTTCAGAATGAAATTAAATCCCCCAGCGAAATAATAAAAAAGGAGGGGTGGATATAACCCAAATTGCAGTGGCATGGTATTAATGCAGTGCAAAGTGATTTATATTTTCTGGGCTCCTCTCAAAGCTGTCTGTTAGAACTCATTTCTATTTAAATGAGAGTAAAAAGGAAACTAATTCCACTTGCTGTCCTCACTCCCCCTTCTTGTCACTGTGACCGGAGCTGGTGCAGAAAATGACTTTGTTTGTACTCTGAATCCCTTCATTCAAGCATGCTCTGCAGCAGATAAAAAATAAATCAGTATATTTAGACAATCCCTATTCTGAGAGCCGGCTGTGGAGGTGGGGTGAGAGGGAGAGGCAAGGCTGGGGGATGAAACCCCCTGATTTTCAGGGTGTCTGTGAATTTTGAACAGCTCATTAAAAGCAGCCACGCAGTGCTCTCAGCCACGCATTTAGAATTTCAAGTTAGGTTCAAGACGGTTCTGGCTGCTTCTGCACAGATTCAGCCCTCTCTAATAATTACTGTTAATTAAAGAGCTCTTTGTGCCCTGAGCAAAGTCTGACAGCGCGGGGAGGATTCAGGTTCTGAGGAGTTTCTTAAAATATCCTGAGGGGAACATTTTCAGGTTTAATGGGGAAGCTGCTGGCTGCAGAGCTGTGCTATCACCAGCACCCTCCTGTCCAGCGTGAACCTCATCCTGGCATGAGCAATTCCTGAGTGGGAAAGCCTCTGGAGCAGCTGAGTGATCCTCACATCCTCCAGGAGCTTTGGGGAGGGAAAAAACCATCAGTGAACAGTGGAAAAGCAGCTCTTACCCGTGTGCCCTTCTCTCCGTTGGCTCCTGGAAATCCTGGGAAGCCGATGGAGCCCTGGGGGGAAGAGCAGACAGAGAGGGAGAGGCTCAGGACACAGCAGGGGCAGCTGTGCTCATCCCCAGCAGCACCCATCAGCCTGGAGGGACCCCAGGGAACAGCTGGAGTGACCCCTGGAAACCGCTGGAGCGGCCCCTGGAAACAGCTGGAGTGACCCCAAGAAACAGCTGGAGTGACCTCAGGAAACCGCTGGAGTGACCCCTGGGAACACCCGGAGTGACCCCTGGAAACAGCTGGAGTGACCCCTGGAAACACCCGGAGTGACCCCAGGGAACAGCTGGAGTGGGAGTGACCCCAGGAAACAGCTGGAGTGACCCCTGGAAACACCCAGAGTGACCCCAGAAAACAGCTGGAGTGACCCCAGGAAACAGCTGGAGTGGGAGTGACCCCAGGAAACAGCTGGAGTGACCCCAGGAAACAGCTGGAGTGACCCCTGGAAACACCCAGAGTGACCCCAGAAAACACCTGCAGCTCCCTCAAACCTCCCCCAAATAACAGCCAAACCAGCTCCGGCCTGAGATGACCTCAGAAATTAAATTTCTTCCAAAAAGAACACCAAAAAAATAAAAGATCCGTGGCTCGTTAGCAGGCGGTGCAAAGCCCGTGGTTGTGACGGGAGCCCAGGGAACGGGCAGGATTTGGGATTTGAGCTCCTAAGTCACTGTGTTACACATGAAAATTTAACTCCCGCCTCGTTCCTTTCTGATGTCAGCGCCTGGAGAATTGCTGCTGCTGCTGCTTTTAAAATATGAATTAGTCCAAGAAAATGCAAACCAACCCCCCGCTCCCCTTACTCCAGATAGAAAATGCAAATTAAAAAATAAACCATCCACCACCACAACCAGGAAACAATCTCTTGCACATAATTATGTCTCCAGAATGAAACAAGCCCGGATTGTTTTGTTTATTTTTTTTAAAAGCAGTGAACATGAATAATAAAGTATGATTCTTAAAAGAAGTTAACAAAAACATAAGTTCCCAAAGCCTCCAGGGCATGTGAAAACTGGGCTGTAGCCTAAATCGGTGGAGTGAAATTCGCTGTTTTAATTTAAAAAAAAAATTGCCTTGAAAACGGCCCAAATGGAGGTGGGCGTGAAGATAAGCTACAAAGGATGTTTGCAAATATGCAAATGGCACTTTTATTTTCTTTTCAGGGAGACCCTGAGTCATTAGCTATTCCCCTTAATTAATTAGATAACACCATCTCGGAAGATAAAAACCACAAACCGAGGAGAAGGACTATAATGCCATTTACCAGCCTGTCTATATCCATCCCCAAAACACTGCTGCACACTCCATCCCTTCTCCAGGCCTTCCCACCACTTTGGGACTGAAGCCACGCACAAGAAAAACCCTAAATTCCACCAGCTCAGGCCTGGGAGCTATTTTTATCCATCCCTATTTTTGTCCTGAGTGGGCGGGAAGGAGGGAATTCATCCCACAAGTAGGGGCTGAGCTTGGCTGTGTCTCTGGACATCCCAAACCACCCCAAACCTCCCCATCCCAAACCATCCCAATCCCAAACCATCCCAATCCCAAACCTCCCCATCCCAAACCATCCCCATCCCAGTTACCTTCGGGCCCTGCCTTCCTGGATACCCAGGCAGTCCCGGCACGCCGAGTTTTCCCTGGAATACAAAGAAAAGTGTGTTAGACCCGGGTGGAATTGAAGTTCTGGGGTATTAAGCTCATCCTCTGCTCTCCCTGAGGGATGCCCAGGGGGGGATGCAGACTGGAAATGTAATGCGAGCCAGTTGGGAATGGCTGGGTTTTTATTTAAATCAGACTAGAGTCCATCATGCTTTCAACTTCTGCATTTTTTCACCCTCTGATCTTTTTTTCCAAGGCGTTGCACCCAAACACATGACCCCAAAGAGACCGAAGCCCCAATGTGGCTGCCCTAAATCCACCTCCCTCCACACAGAATTCCCCCAGTGTAGGTGCCCTAAAACTGCCCCCTCGCACACCTGAGACACCCCAAAACAGCGGGGTTCGGTGTGAAACACCCCATGGAATTCCCATCTTTGCTCACCTTCTCTCCAGCAGGTCCAAGAGGACCTGGATCTCCATTGGGTCCAGAGCGACCTTTGGGACCTTCAGGTCCATCCTCACCCCGGGGGCCAGGGGGTCCAATCTCCCCCTGTTAATTACAAGAGCAGCGTTAATTAGACAGGCAGCTCCCAGATCCCATGTTAAAACAGCTACTGGAGAAAGTCTGGCCTCACAGGAGGCTCAGGTGAGACTAAATTTTGGGATGGCACCGAAGCACCAGCGATGGATTTCCACCTTCTCATCATCCCCCACAACATCCATCTTTTCCTGCAGCTGCTATCCCATCCGCACCCAGAATCTCTCCCCGGGAACAGCCTCCATTCCCTCGGATTGCAGCCCTTTCCCCCTCCTCCTGCTTCCCAAACTGGAAATTGGCAATTTCCAGTTCGGATGCGCCAAGCAAGCCCTGGGAGGTGTTTCATTGAGGGCTGAGCTGGGCAGCTGTGGGATAGAGAGGGAAGTGGAGCTGCTGTGCTGGGAGTTACTGGGAAATCTGAGAGAGGAGCCATGCATGGTGGCACTGCCAGCTCCAGCACACAGGACAGCAGTGACGCTTTGTCACACTGGGGACAAAGTGACAAAGCTCCCGTGCTGGGATCAGCCTTCTCCTGGCTCAGCAGGAGCTGCTGGACACATTTAATGCAGCCCAGACTCTCACCCGGTCTCCTTTGATGCCCATGTCACCTTTGAAGCCAGGGAAGCCATCTTCACCCTAAGGAATGGAGAAGGGAAAAGTCACTCAACGTGTAGAAACGAGGAGAAAAAAAAAAAAGGAATAGAAGTTTCTCCAGCCTCACCGTATGCCCCCTGCCTGGGGAGGACGAGCTGAGGTCCCCACACTGCCCATCACAGTGGCTTCTCCAAGCTCTTGGGGTGCACAGACAGGCAGGGAAACCCACCCAGAGCCCCAAGGGACCTCAAAGTGACCCTAAATGTGCCCTGCATCCCATCCTGGCTGCAAGTCAACGTCACAAAGCAGGCCCAACGTGAATAGCAAGGCCTTGGCAGCACTGAGAAATAATTATTTTTGCAGCAGAGCTGGTTTTATTCACACGGAGGAGGTTTTACACCCAGCTCCCAGGCAGCCTCCAGGACACTGCAATATTTCCTTCAGCCAGGAGGGTTTAATTGCAGATTAATCAATAATGCACCTCATCCTACAGCTAATCCCTGACAGGCTATGAAATCACAGTTCCCAGGAAGTTTTAAAGTTTGGAAGATCCCAAGCTAAAAGTGCTGGATTTGCTGCTGGATCGCTGAGGGGGCAGGAATGAAGGAGCAGGGATGTTTTTGGGACTGAGCAAGGTTTTTCTCCACCTCCTGCTCTCCCCCTGGGAGAATCTAAGCGCACCTTTGAGACGAGCAGAGATAAATTGTGCTGATTCTCCTGCTGACTCAGGTTTCCCAGGCAGCACATCCCTGTTATCCACCTGTGACATTCCCAAGCCCTTCAGCTCCACTGGATCATTCCACTTCCAAATTTTGCCAGGCTGAGGCCAAGATGTGGCAGAACAACACAGCAAGAACCCACAGCCACTCTAAAGACACAGCTTATAGGTCCCTTGGGTACTCAGCCCCTTTTTTTCCCCAAGAAAAACCCCTTGTGCAGCAAAAAATCATCCCAGGGAACATCCTGTGGGATCCACCTGCAAAACCACTTCGTAGAAACTCAACCCAAATTGAACTCACCTTTTCCCCTTTGGTGCCTTTCAGCCCACGAACTCCATCTGCTCCCTTGAGAGATAAACCAAGACGTCATCAGGGTATGGGTAAGGTTTAGAGGGAAGAAATTTAAAATCCCCATTAATTGTGGTGAAAATATGATGCTCCCAAACGTTGCCAATCAAATATCAGCCACAGCCCTCTGGGTTTTTGGCTCACCAGGGAACATCTCATGACCCCAAACCCCTGCTGTGTTGATTTGGTATGTGTCATTGGTGGTCTCTACCCATAAAATTCTGTTTCCATGGATAAAATTCACGGTGAATTTTTTTTTCTGTCTGTATTTTCCATAAAAACTGTCGCTTGGGAAAAACGCATTGAGTGTCCACATTCAGCACAAGAAAAACCACCCATTTTGGGGTTAAGATCTCTGCAGCACTGGAGCAAGACTTGCTGGAGCAATAGATGCAGGTGGTCACTGAGGTGGCCCTAAGGGGACATCTGTGGCCACCAGCAGCGTCCAGGGCAGGCTGGAGAATTCCAGAGACATGGACAGAGCTCCTGCACCTCCTTACCTTGACTCCACGTGGGCCTGGGTAACCAATGGGGCCCTGAGGACCTGGGGGACCCTGTGGGGAACGAAATACGAACGAGAGAAACACATCAGGAAACAACACAGAGGTGCAGAGATAAGGAGAGGTGTGGAAAACAAATACCCCATTTCCCACGTGGGATAGGAACGGCAGCAGCCACCTGAAAACAGCCCAAAATAGCCCAAAATAGACCAAAATAGCTCAAAACAGCCCAGGGAGCTGCAGGAGCATCACCTCCAGCAGCTGTGCTGGTGGCAAAGATCCATCCAGCAGGAAAAGCAGGATGAAAAGGATCAGGATGGCAACAATTTGCTGGGAAGGGGATTTACCCACAAGGTGGGATTTGTGTTCGAACTTGTGATGCTCACGCAGAGGAGAGATCAGCCCCAAACCACCGCGAGCTCTGCAGAGCAAAGGTTGGGATGTTCAGCCTGCTGGTGTCCATGCAGCTGGGCTGAGCTCTGATCAGAGCCTTTGGACAAGTGCAGTGTGCTCTCAGCGCCTGGGCTGCAGCAGGAATGCAGCTGGCAAATCTCCTGGACAGATGGACCAGTGCATAATTCAGGGGCTTTTGCCTCCGGCAATATCCTCAAATATATTGTTAAAGAGCGACTTGGAGAGGGAGGGAAAATAAAGAAGGCTAGGAATTTTTTTTTTTTTTAAATCTATTTTCTGCATTCCCTACACCACAAAGGTTATTTATTTGTGTCTGTCAAGAAAAAGTTTCCCCTCACAGGTTCAGTCTGGTCAGAGCAGCGCTGCTGGCCAGGAGAGCTCAGAGCAGAAGAAACACCCACAGACAAAATCTGGGCTCAGCTTTCACATTTCAGCTGTTTGCCTCTCAGCACCTCCCCTGCCCCACTGCCCTGACTCCCTGGCCATCCCTGAGGAGATCCAGGTCCACCCAGCAGCCCTGACCTTCCTCTTGGCAGGTCTTACCTGACTGCCCTTCTCTCCAGGAGGACCTTCCTTGCCAGGATGGCCCTGCGGACAAAAGAAACGAAGAGAATTTGGGGGTTAGTGCACATTTAAAGCTTTGGCAGCTGTGATTTATCTGCCAGAGAGCAGCTGCTCCCCAAGAACGTCCTACAGGAGCCCCGTGAAGTCACCCTACAAGAGGAAGCTTTTCCCAAAAGGAAGAGAGCAGCATTGTGATCCTTGGTGGTTTTCTACCTTGGTTTTCTACCTGGTTATTCCTAATTTTACCCTTCACCACCTCCCAGCAGTGCAGCACCAAGCATTCCGGAATATTCTCTGCATAGCAGAACTTCTCGGGGTGAGTTCAGCAGGAGAATTTTGCAGGTAGGAAAACAGATAAAATCCACGCAGCAGGAAACTTGTGAAGGTCACAAGATGCCCAGACTGGTCAGAGCCCCTCATTAAATCCCTAATTCCTGGAGTCCAGCACCAGATCCCATGACAAGCGCTCAGCTAACCTGCATCCCTGCTAGACAGAGCTGGCTGGAGCCTGGCCAGCATTCCTTTTGGGATTTGATGCTGAATAACTCAGCATCCCAGAGTTCCCGACACGTTCTCATCAACAGCCTTTTGCTGGGGTTACAGCCAGTAAAAAAAAATAAAGTGGGAATTGCCTCAGGTGTGGCTGGGGGGATCGGTGAGGAATGGGGGGAATCCAGGAAAGGGGATTTTAGAGGTTGCCCTACTGCAGAATCCCAAATGGATGGAAATGGAAAATGGTTCTTGGATTGGCCAGTGGCCCCAAAAAGGGCACTCACTGCACACCCAGGGACCTTCATTTTTAAGGCTGATGGAAGCACTTCCAGCTGCTCTAAAGCCATTCTGCACTCACTGCTGTCTGAACCGAACCCTCTCCTTTAAACACACTTATTTCTATCAATATAACAAGGAAAATTCAGAGTGTCTCCCATCATCAGTTTCAGAACAGCAATGTCAGACAAGCCAGACTGCCTGAACCAAGCTGCTCTAATAAAGGAACAAAATGACAGCTGACATTTGCACACCAGCAAAACGGGGGAGAAAACTCAGTCTGGGTTTGTCCTGTGGTTTTAACGGAGCAGAGCTGCGCAAAGGAGCCATAAAATCACTCCTGCTTCAGCTCCAGCCATCTCCCCGCTGCCCAGGGAGGCAGGACAGAGCTGCAGCAGCATTTCAGAAGTCCACTGCGCACTAAATCACCCCCATTTTCCCAGTGCCCAGATCCTGAGATCACCAACTGATGAGCAGCTCTGTTGGCTCCCCCAGCAAAGCCCTCGGGGATTCTCGGGGATTTTCCAAGACGGATTTCTATAAATGACACACTTCTTGTCCTTGGAAAGAGCAGTCTGTGTGTTGACAACCCCTCAGCCCCCGCCCAGCACACCTGTGGGATACCTGTGGGAAATGTCCCTGGCCACGCAGAGCCACTCCGTGCTCAGCCTGCAGCTCCTCCGCTGCCTCCAGGCTGAGCAAAAATAGAGTTTCTCCAGCCCAGCCTCCCCGGAGGCTGCCGCAGGAATTTCACATCAAAACCTACAGATTTAGAGATGTTCTGGGCTTTGCTCGAGCTGCTCTGTTGACTCAGCTAACAATTGTACGGATGTTCCAAGTGCCCTCCGAAGGAATGATAATCCCAGGGTGGGAAATGCAATTTTTCTTTTTTTTTTTTTCTTTTTCTTTCTCGGGCCGTGCTCTGCATTTGCATTCGTGGAGCGAAACAATCTCGCGTTTTTTTCATTCTCCAAATGAAAGAAGAATTTCAAACCAGGCGCCTCTCAGATGGGTAAAAATGAGATCAGGTCTAAAGGTGATTTTTTGAGACTCATCTCCGGAGCGAGGAGCAAAATGGTGTTTAAAGTAGGATTAGAGGGGGAGGCTGCAAGAATGGAACGCTGACAGGTAATTTCCACCTGCTCTTATCAGCCCTGTGCAGCAGTGCCCAGAGCGAGGGCAGGGATGGGAATAAACACACCCAGCAGTCCATCCCTGCCTCGGGGAGCTGCCAGCACCCAGAAAACACAGAGCAGGGACAAAAAATGGGGAAAGAGAGGCTTGAAGAGATGGTGAGAAATACCCAAGGTGAGCGGAACTGTGATGGAGCTTCCCAGACTTGAACCTAGCCTGCAGACAGGGCGAGCTACCTGGCAGGATGCTGGTTTTTTCCATATTAATCTTTCATATTAAAGCTAAATATTACATATTTTATGATATAAATCATTGTACCATTAAACGATTATTTATTTATTATTTACTAATAATTATTACATATTAAATATTTCTTTATTTCCATATTAAACCGTATTTTCTTCCATATTAAACTGCCTTTATCCCAAATAATGACTTTTCTCGCTTTCCCCCTTCCAATTCCCTCTCTGACCAGGTTCAAATCCCAACTTGGGCTCCCATTTCCCCAGCCCAGCTCCATTCCAGGGTGGATGGATGCAGATAAGCCCCAGAGCCAAGCAGGGAGCAGCAGGGCAGGACTTACCGGGGGTCCATCAGCACCAGGCATTCCAGGGAGCCCAGGTTTGCCCAGGGGGCCCTAAAAACAAACAGGAAATCAATCAGCGTCAGAAAATGGATTTTCAGCCTCTACCTCTCCCCAAAAATAAATCTGTTTATTTCTGGGGCAGAGCTGTCCCAGCGTGCTGCGATGCTGCAGTTGGCATCTCACACACCCAGGGAGCAGCAAGGAGAGCTCAGCAGCACCTCGAGGCACCAAAACCTCCCAAAAACACAGCATGCTGCACAGCTGGGCCGGGACAAGGGGAGGATGCCAAACTGTGGGGTCAGAGCACTAAGAAATTCCCATTTTTTGGTGACAAGTGGCCAGGGAGAGGAGCTGCCCCAGCTGGTGCTCCATGAGCACCTTTTAATTGAGCAGCTCCTGGTTCCTCACACACCAGGAAGTGCCGCTGATCTGATAAAACAGATTGATAACTGTTAATTGATAATTCCACTGCAAACAAGCAGGAAGGCAACTAAGG
This sequence comes from Grantiella picta, assembly GCA_013397955.1. Classification (NCBI taxonomy): domain Eukaryota; kingdom Metazoa; phylum Chordata; class Aves; order Passeriformes; family Meliphagidae; genus Grantiella; species Grantiella picta. Next base: position 369,339 of record VZRM01002336.1, on the reverse strand, counting down.
ACACAGTCACAGTGTCCCTGCTCCGTGGGAGCTGAGCAAACCCTGCAGAATGACCTCTCTGAAGGAAAAACTTCTCCTCCTTGAAATCCTGGGCGCCAGGATTTAAAGGAGAGTAAGATCTCTCCAGGATTTAAAGGAGAATAAGATCTCTCCAGGATTTAAAGGAGGAAAAGATCTCTCCAGGATTTAAAGGAGGAGAAGATCTCTCCAGGATTTAAAGGAGAAGAAGATCTCTCCAGGATTTAAAGGAGGAGAAGATCTCTCCAGGATTTAAAGGAGAATAAAATCTCTCCAGGATTTAAAGGAGAATAAGATCTCTCCAGGATTTAAAGGAAGAAAAGATCTCTCCAGGATTTAAAGGAGAGTAAGATCTCTGAGGATTTAAAGCAGGAGAAGATCTCTCCAGGATTTAAAGGGGGAGAAGATCTCTCCAGGATTTAAAGGAGGAAAAGATCTCTCCAGGATTTAAAGGAAAGTAAGATCTCTCCAGGATTTAAAGGAGGAGAAGATCTCTCCAGGATTTAAAGGAAAGTAAGATCTCTCCAGGATTTAAAGGAGGAGAAGATCTCTCCAGAATTTAAAGGAGGAGAAGATCTTTCTTCCTTTATTCCCCAGGGCTGCTGGAAACTTCTCCTTCTTTAAATCCTGATGGTCCAAGGCCAGCAGCTACCCCACATCAAGAGCCAGAAAATCAGAGGCAGAGGGAGGAGATCCATGAGCTCTTCCCATTATCATCCCACTCAGACTCCCAAAGCCCACGGGAAAAAAGGACAATTTCCAATCCTCTCCTCATGTTTTACCATAGGCTGCATGCAAAACGTTTCTCCTCAGAGGGGAAATGAATGCAAATATGATGAATTAGGGGTAAACCGAGCTGTCTTGATCTCTGCTCTGTCTGGAATGAGAGGCATTAGACTTTCATGGCCACGGCTGCAAACAGATGTTGCACAGGGGGCAAAGGAGCAGCTGAAGGAGCAAAATGCAAATCCGAGGCCAGAGCTGCAGAATTACAACTCACTTTCTCTCCTGGGGGACCGATGGCGCCTTGTGGACCTGGAAGACCCTGTGAAAAGCCAAAAAAAAATAAAATAAAATTAGGGTCGTTAAGGAACAGGTTATCCCTTCCAAATGCATCGTGGCAGGGTCCCACCTGAGCATTATTTTAGTGCCATTCACTCCCCCAAAATGTCCTGTGAGGGGCAATAAAATATCCTTTTAGCTCCAGAGAGCTGTGGGCAGCTAGGCTTGGCCCAGGAGGGAATCAGGGATGCTCTGAGGAGCAGGATTAGCTGAGAGCCAAGGGAAAGGCCTGGAAATCTGCACTGTCCATCAGCTCTGGAGGAAATGGACAGTGGGATGGACGTTGAACATCAGGCATGAGCCACAAGATGGGACTTGGCCAGAGAGAATTCCTGGAGCCAGGTGAGACCTGGGGGAGCTGGCACTGGGAGATCCCAGTTTTCAGAAGGATTTTCGAGATCCCAGTTCTCAGGAAGGTTTATGGGATCCCAGTTTTCAGAAGGATTTTTGAGATCCCAGTTTCGAGGAAGCTTTTGGAGCAGCAAAGTCTCCTCCAGCCAATCCCCAGCAAATCCCCACATTGCTGATCCATCCCTGGCAGAGCAGCAAAGCTGGAAACTCCATTCCCATCCGTCTCCCCCAGCTGAGGAAAAGCAGATTTGTTCTTACCTGAGCCCCGGGGTTCCCCTGCTGTCCTGGAGGTCCTGGCTCACCCTGAGGGCCCTGGAGGACACAGAGATGAAGGAGGGAGAGGTCAGATGGAGCTCAGCAGCCCCAAATCCCCCTCCGCCATGTCCCTGTATTCCCACCCTGAGCTTCTCCCAGGAACCAACAGCTCCTGCAAACAGCTTTTCCCACCGGGATAGGGCAGTGGGAAGTTATTTCCAGGCATCCTGACTCCTCTCCTGGGATTTTCAGCCCCAAGAAGCTGAGCAAGGCTTTAACACCTGGCTCTGCATTGGTTCTTCTCCAGGGAATCTATCCCATCCAGCCCATCCAAGGCATGAAAAGGAGTTTTCCCTCTCAGTTAAATTCCTCTGTTTTGATATTCATTAGCCCAGCAAGCATCTCGATGAAAATGTTTCATCTTTCATGGAGAAATAATGTGTAATTCCATCAGAAATTACAATAAATTAACACCCGTTTGCTGCAGGAAGATGTTCCTGGTGTTTTTCACGGGCTTTGATAGGAATCTAGACCAGGCTAAAAAGCAATTAGCAAACCTAATCAAACAGAATTCTACATTTTGCTCCACAGAATAGCTGAACTGCCTGTAAAATTTTGCAGGGAGAACTTACCACATTCCCTTTGGGACCTGTTGGTCCATCCATGCCAGCCACACCCTGAGAAAGGATTGAAAAAACAGCAGCAATAAGAAAATCCTGCATTATTTCGCACCACAAAAGCAGGGAAATTACCATTAAAAAATAATAAAATTTTTTAAAAATCAAGAAGCACTTCGGACCACGTGGAGAGGGAACAATTTCCTAAAAGCGGTTTGGTAAAGCAGCCAATTCCATGAATCCAGGGAAACTTTAAAAATCATTTCAGTGCTTTTCCCTTCGGTTGAACCTGCCTGGGAGGCACAACCAGCACCAGGTTGGAGCAAATCCTGGCTGGATTGCATCTCAGAGTGAGGAAGAAGGAGTGGCAAAGGAAAACAGGGAAAAACACCTGGCTGGGGATGGAGGGCAGTTGGGAAAGGTGACAGGGCTGTGCTGCTTGTGCCAAAAATCCTGGGGTCAAAAATCCTGAGCATCTTCACCGAGGGGGGAATGTGGAGATGTCTTCCTGCCACCCCTTCAGAAACATGGGATTGTTAAGGTTGGAAAAACCCTTCAAAATCATCAAATCCACCATTAACCAACCCCACCGCTGTGGTCACCACCAAACCACTGACCCCTGCAGCCCTGCGCTGGGGGTTTTAAGGTCCAGCGAGCAGCAGGGATTTAGGGAGAGCTCTGCATCAGCACTTCCAGGGGTGAGGGCACTGAGTAAAAACCCACATGCTGCAGCCTCAGCTCTGGCCTGGAATATGAAGAAACTCCTTCAGAGCCCTCGGGCAGGAGTTAATAGCAAAGCACTGTGCTAAGAACTCTCATTCCTCCCTTCCAGCCCCAGCAAGGCATTAATATTTACTCAGGTGGGGCAAATCTGCTGTGGATGGACGTGACACCACTGAAAATGGGGAGAAGACACTCTGAGCCACGATTTTTTTGGGATATCACTGCTTTTCATTGCCCAGATGTGGAATATCATATGATCTGCTGGAATGGGTGAAGGGGATGAGGTATTTTGTCTGGAAGGCTCTGGGGAGGGCAGAAGGGAACTCACTGGTGGCCCTGGTGGTCCTGGGGGTCCCTTGGGTCCCAGAAGTCCTCGGGGTCCCTGTGGGGGGAAAGAAATGGGGTCAGAATTCCCAGTTAGCATTCCTGATCCACAGCATGGATCAGGATGAGCAGCACACTGGCCATGGAAACAGCAGGGCTGGAAAGGACCTGCAGCAGCTCCCCTGCATCACAAACAGAGAAAAATCCTGTGGGCACAAATCCTTGGGTTATAAATCTAAATAATACAGGAACAGCCATTTATTCCTTGGATTGGATCAAACCCCCATTTGAACCGATTTTAAATTAATTTATCCCCATTCCTGGATTGCTCTCTAATTCACACAAAGATGCAACATATTTTGCAGCCAAGTCATTCCGGCTGGGAAGTTATGAAGGTTGACCTGAAAACACCAATGGCTTGCTGGGATGAGCATCCCAAAATCTCTCCAGATTGAGCTTTTCTCATGGACAATCCCTACAACTCAGCAAGGCTGGGAAAGGTTTCCAGCCTGTAGCATAAATGTGCATTTTCAAAGGCATTTGGTCCTCCAGCATTCAGAACTTCTGCTCTGCTGGTGTTTTCCTTCCATTCCTGCCTCTCTCACCAGATTTAACCTGGAACTGTCTAAAGGGAAATTGGTGGGATTGGAGCATCACACTAGATAAGAAAAACACGGCAGGAGAATTCCTGCAAAGGGAATTTTTCCAATTCCAGCCCCTCCTGTGCCTGGAGCCTTCAGGGGGGTTTGGAGTGGAGGGAAAGGGATGGGATCTGTGATAACTCACTGCACATCTGAAAGATTGACTTTTAAACACAGAAATTCCCCTCCTGAAACGAGAGGAGCCCTGGGAATTTGTATGGCTGGAGCTCCTTCACTGCCATGGAGGAAAATCGTTCTTGATTGATGTGCAGTTTTATCTGTCTGCCCAAATATTGCACATCCCCCTTTTTTACGATGCAGAGAGGGCTGAGGAATTAAAATTCAATGTTACCGGGTGAAATAGGAGACATTAATAAAATGTCTCATCTCGGAGGTCGTGGGGATTCTGATCCTGCAAAAAAAATTTGCAGTTCCCAGCAAAAACTGGAATGCTGAATCCAAGGCTCTGTCCCAGTCATTGGAGACCTCCTGGGATAAAGCCCTGCATGAATCCCAGAGCAGAAACTCTACCTGTGAGGCCAACTGGGAGAAAAAGGGTCAGGATGAAGAAAACCCCATTTTTCAAGTGAAAAAAACCATTTTCAATGGTTCCAGTCCCATTTGCAAAGAGCCTCTTTCGGCTGAGGGTAGAGAAGAAGACAAACCCCCAGCTTTAGGGTGTGGATATTTATAGCAAAACTTTCTGTAATGCCACTGAAACCCTTTTTTCTGGCCATCCCAGAGATTTCTCCTCGCCCTGCTGAAATAAAAACAAACTTCCCCGAGTGTGTTATCCTCATTTAAGCTCCTCTTTTGCCGCTGTGTTACCTGAGCCCATAAATGCTTTTAAGAAGTTAATAAGCCATAAGTTACTGCTTAGACATGTGCTAAGGAGATAGCCGAGTTGATTAATCTTTCCCAGAAGTTAATCAGACATCTTGTCTATAATTTAGTTGCAGTGAGTCTGTAAATGCCAACCCTTCCCTCTCTGCCATGAACTGTGTCCAACAATTCCCATCAATTACTCTCGGGCCACCAGGCTGGTCCTGAGCACAACCAAATCAGGCATTTTGAAAGCCCAGGCAGTGGGAAATGACAGAGCGTGTTCTTTTCAGAGGAAATGCATTTTGGATGAAATCAGCAGCCAGCAACTGCACCACGCACAGAAATCTGCAGCCAGCCAGAAGCAGAGCTTGCCATTGCCAACAAAGTGAGAAATATTCACTATTAGGGGGAAAAATGCTTTTTCAGAGTGTTTAATTGACAACCCAACTAGTTTGTTTGGTTTTCTGGTTTTTTTTTTTTTGCTTGTTTGTTTTTTATTTTTTCCAGCGGGATTTATTTTTTATTTTTTCCAGTGGGATTCCAGTGGGAAAGCATTTCTTTGGGTTGCTCCAAAGAATTTGTCCAACACCACTAACATCTCCTTCACCCTTACTAGCACCAGGAATTCCCAGCTCCTGCTTCAGCAGCTCCGCAGCACGTGGGGTCCAGACAGGGACAAAGTGCAGATTTCGGAAGTTTTGTGCACTGGGAGCAGAATATTGACCCCACTGGAGCCAGATATAAAAGTTCCCTCGAATTCTGTCCTGCCAGGATTTCACCCTGAGGTTTTCAAGGGACACTGCAGAGGACAAAGTGTGTGGGAGCTGTGTGGTGACGCTGCCACTGCCCTGGGACAGCAGAAAAACCCTTTTCTTACTGGAATTTTCCATGAACACTCACAAAAACTGTATTTCACATCTGTTTGCCATGTCTAATTTCTACCCCAGCCTGCTTATCCCAACCCTAAACCAGGGAGAAGCACACAGGCAGGAAAAGCCTGAGATCAAGCTAAGCTTCACATTTACAGCTACGATTTTTTCCAAAATCAGTGAGAACTTTTTTCCTAAAAAAACACTAAAAAAACCCCACCCCACACCAAATGAAACAAACACAAAAACCCCACTTTTGTGGGAGGTGTCTTAGTGAAATCAGCCAGGCAGAGTTGATAAAGCACAGACACTCAAACTGTTCATGTGGATCTCCAAGAGAAATTCAATCCCTGCAGGATCTCAGGGACAAGATGCCCCACGAGACCCCTAAAAACACCTTTTCCCTATCAAATCCATGCCCCAAGCAGTGCTGCTGGATGAGAAGCCATAGGAAGGAAATAGATACTCACAGGTTCTCCAGGGAGACCTCGGGGTCCAACTTCTCCATCATCTCCCTGGGCAGCAGCAGCAGAGGCACAGAGAGAAGCAGAAAAAACCAGATTTAATTCAGTCACCTCACAGGGGTTCTGTCCTTGTTCAGTAATATTCCCACAGAAAAGCAGATTCCCTGCAGGACTGACAGTTTCCACGCCTAAGGAGGACCTTGAAACCTGGGGACTAAAGCTGGGGGTGCAGGTGATTTTAGCAGGGATTAGAAAGGCCCTCAGGATATTTCGTAGTCGCTGGCGGTGTTTAGAAAGATGGATTTTGCCACCAGGCCAGGGGTTGTAGGCACAATTCAGGGCAGGTGAGACAATAACCACAAGATTGAATAGCAAACTGAATGGCAGGGCAGGATGGGAACATGATTGAGTCAAATTAGAACTCCTCAGATAAAGCAGAGGGATAATTCTTCATCCCTCCTCTCCCATATCCTGCTGATGTCCCACGAAAACCCCCAAATTATTAAATGGTGCTTCTCGCGTTGCCTTTAAATCACCCCAAACCTGAGGCTCCGTCTTAGGAAATCCCTCCCAGCAGGCAGCCCTTCAAACCTCCTCCTCTGCTGATAACATCCACGCTCTTCTCCCCACTTCTGCCCCCCAGCACACCCGGAATTGTCTCTTTTCCCCTGTGGGATTCAAGTTCTCCTGCCTCTCTCTTCCCCCTCCAGCCACAGCTTCGCTCTGCTCAACCCCAAAGCACTTCACAACCACGACTAATTAATCCTGCCCAGCCCGTGGTGAGCAAGGTGTGATTATCAGAGCTTTACAGGGGAAACAAACAGCCAGAGGTGGGAGGACAACATCGTGGAGAGGGGTTAGAGCCTGGGAAATCCATGCTGGCTGCTCAGGATGAACCACACGCTCCTCTCGCCGCGGGTTCAGCATTTTCAACCTCTCCCATTAAAGCAGAGCTGCAATCACTTAGTCTGGGCTTTGCTGGAGAGCTTTCCTTATCGACTGAGCAGCGTGGAAGGAGAAGAGAACGGTTTAATCTTTGATTCCAACCTCTGGCTGGAATTTCTGCTCCCCAAATCTCGCTGCAGTTCTCCGGATTTCGGAAAACCAGGAGCGATTCTTGCTCACTGAGAGGAAGAACTTTTTTCTTGTGTTGCTTGGTTTTGTTTTTTTTTTTTTTCCCTTTCTTTTAACAAAACCTGAATTTTCTCACCAGATCTTTAAATCACCAAATCCTTCTTCCCGCTTCAACTCCCATCTCCTCGCCCTGCTTCCCTCCCAGCACAGCCACCAGCAGCAGCCCCAGGGCATGGCAGCAGGAGCAGCTCCTGCCTGACAGAGCATCTGCTTCTTGTTTCCAGGGGTTCCTCAGGAATTCCAAGAGCTGCTGAGCCCACAGGCACACTTACCCTCTCCCCATCCTCTCCTGGTGCCCCTGGAGGGCCGTGGGGACCTGGCTCACCCTGGAAAGGAAAGGCAGAAAACGCTTCAGAGAAGGCAGGAACGCTGGCAATGGAGACCAGCAGGGAATGGCGATGAACCAAAGCATGATTTGATTTTTCGGTCGGGGCTGGAGGTCTGTGTGCTCTCTGAAGCAGCAGCAGCTCCTCTCTGCCTCCCCAGGGTCACAGCCTCATGTCCTGCAGGGCTCCTGGGACTCACTGGTGACACTTTGGCAGAGGATTTGGGCACCAAACAGCTCCTTCAGGAGCAGCTCAGGGGCTCTGCACGGTCACTGCTGTCCCCAGGCCTGACCACTCCACTCCTGGCTGACCCAACTCCTCTCCCAAGCTCCATCTCCCCTTTCCTGTGGGATTTGGAATCACAGTGCAACCTCTGCTGCTCCAACACTCCCTGGCTTTACACAGCAGTGGCTGCACTCTGCAGGGAGGGGAGGAACACCCAGCTTGTTTAAATCACCACCTTCGTCCATTTCATCTTCCCTGTTGTTTAATTATAAAGCAAAGAGATCGAAACCACTGTAATTTTGGGCAATTTCCACCTCCAACTGCAGGGCTTGCCTCGCTTTGTTTTTTCAGGCTGCATTTTATGAAGGTCATTTTTCCCTCCCCATTCCAGTCTGGAGCAGTCCCAGGAGGATCTCGCAGAGGGATTTTGGAGCTCCCTGGGATGGGAGTGCTGGCAGGGTGCTGTGACATCCCACACACTCTGAGGGACACTCCTCCTCTGCTGATGGCACCACCGAGCCACATCCCAGTCCCTCCAACCTCCTCCTTCCAAGGTTTCATCCCAGCCACAAGAAAAGTGGGAGAAAACTCACCCTGTTTCCCTTCTCACCAGGCAAACCAGCCAGCCCATCAAAGCCTCGGTCACCCTGAAAGGAAAACCAGTTTAGAGCACATTTCTCTCCCCATCTGAATCCCCTTCCCCTCTGGATCTTTTCTGGGTCAAGGAGGGATTGATTTTCTCCCTCAGACATTCAGCCTTCGCCTTCCATCCCACCAGGGATGAGCTCAAAGCTGGAGATTAAAACAAGATGAAACAACAAACACCCCAAATGCATTTGGAGCTAAACTCTTCCCCCAGCACCTACAGTTGGAAATGTTTCTCCATGTGGATTTCAGGGTTTCTCTGGGTGACTTTTTCCTCTCCCTTCTAGGCAGGTTCTCCTAATCCATTAATTTTTTTAGCTTTAATTCCATGGAATTACAGACTGCAATTAGCAAGCTGTGGTAACCCCACAGCTGCCAACAACCCTACACACCATTCTGAGCTTTCTCACCACCCCGTACATCTTTTTTACCTTCCAAGGGAAGAAATACATAAAAACAAATTCTGGACACCATCTTAATGAAACGAGGGCAGGAAGGAGCTGCTTCCTAAATGCCTCAACTCTTTGGAGAATACACAGAGGGGTTTGCAAACCCTGGGTGACTCCCAATGTCCAGGGAGGGGTAGGAAACAAAGCCCAGGAGAAGAAAAGTCCCTTTTTCCCTGTAAAAGGGGTGAACCACGTGTATTTTCACATATTGACAGCATGGGAATCACCAAAACATCCCCAGCTCCTCCCTTTCCCAGCTCCTTTATTTCTCTTTATTTCATTTCTCTTTATTTCCCTTTATTTCCTCCCCAGCAGCCCCTCCTGGGAGGGCATTCCACACTCATTAAAGCACTTTGCTGGATAAATGATTTGTGGTCTCCTGTCTCCGGATCAAACCCCCCAATCTGCTGCAGCCTGAAGTATCTGCATAATAAAGTACTCAAACCCTCTAAGACGTGATTCCCTGAGCAAACTTGCCCTGCATTCCATTTCAGGGCAGCAGCGTCTTTCCTGCTTGGTAATACCAGCAGGTCGCGGCGGAATGAAGGGATTTTGTCTCCGATTAAAAAAAAAAAATAAATAAAAGGGATTAAAATTCCTCCCCACGCCTCCCACACTTCCTCACGCGGTTAATAGGTGGGTTTTTTTGGTTGTTGTATGCTAGAGTCTTTCCAGCCACTCATTCATGTTTGTTTCTTGTAATTGGGAGTCTAAAGTATTTGTTCTACAACTGCAGCATATTTCATTCTCGAGCGAGGCAGCGTGTTTCACCCAGCAATTAAAAAAACAGTGGCATTGAAAAAAAACAGGAGAAGAAAAAATAGCAATTCCGCCTTCTTGGAGTGTGTTTAGCTTCCCTCTTTTAACCTCTGTGATTTCACAGGAGTGTCTTGACCTCCTCACAACCTCCTCCAAGCAAGGTGAGCTCCTTCTCCATGTGTCCCTCAGATCATTCCTGCTAAAAAGCAGAGGCAGATTCCCCAAAATCCACAAAAAAGTGGATTTTTTTTTTTTACCTTGGGTCCTGTTTGGCCTGGCATTCCCCGGGCACCATCACTGCCAGCTCGTCCCTACAACACAGAGCAGCAAATCAAACACAAATCAAACACAAATCAAACACAAATCAAACCCTGAGACAGGGCTCAGTTAAGTCAGACCAAGAGTTTATTTCAGAGCTCCCAGGCTGGAGAGCAGCGAGGGGAAAAATCCCTGCTCTGTGTTTGAGGAAACATCACGGAGCTAATGAGAGGTGGGAGATAAATGGCAGCGAAGCCACTTTGCTCCACGAGGTGCTGGGCCATGGTCATTGATTTTTATGGGGAAAAATGATCTCCCAGCACGTTCAAAGAGACGCTAACGATGGTGGCTGCAAATTGAAATGAGAGTTGCTCTGTTAGGAAAGGCAGGAGCGGGTCACACACACCAGAGTTGATCGTTCCTTCCTCTGGCACGCTGAGGTGGAGGGTGGTGTGAAATAAAGATCAGCAGTTGGGATGAAAGCAGAGCAGGATTTACACCTGGTCCGTTCTGGGGGCTGGATTGTCCTCACACACCACCAGCAGTGGGGACTCCAGGCCAGTTCGAGGCATTTGTGCAGCTGCAGCCTCAACACCACGGAGCCAAAATCCCAGGGTGAAAGGGTGGGATGTGCAGCCCTGAAGTTTGCCCCACACCGCCTGACTTTCAACTCTCCTCCCCATTTGGGTCCTCACAGCTTTTAACTCCCATCTTCCTTCGCATTCTCCCAGATTTTAACTCCCATCCTCCTTTTTATCCTCCCAGATTTTAACTCTCATCTTCCTTTGCATTCTCCCAGATTTTAACTCCCATCCCCATTCATGTTCTCCCAGATTTTAACTCCCATCCTCCTTTTTATCCTCCCAGATTTTAACTTCCATCCTCATTTCTGTCCTCCCGGATTTTAACTCCCATCCTCCTTTTTATCCTCCCAGATTTTAACTTCCATCCTCATTTCTGTCCTCCCGGATTTTAACTCCCATCCTCCTTTTTATCCTCCCAGATTTTAACTCCCATCCTCATTTCTGTCCTCCCGGATTTTAACTCCCATCTTGGTTTGTATCCTCGCAGATTTTAACTCCCATCCCCGTTTCTGTCCTCCCAGATGGCCGGAGAGGTCCTGGCCGAGCCCAGCCTGGCCTCCAGCCTGCTCTTGTGCAACGCCCTCGGTGCTCGGGGATCGTTTGGCAGCAGGAGCAGTTTCCAGCAGAAATTGCAGCTCCTGCCTTGTCAGCAGCTGCCAGGACACTCACCCTGCGGCCAGGCTTTCCTGCCGGACCGGGAGGACCTTGGATGCCTCGTGGACCCTGCGAGGAACCAAGGAGAGAGGAAGAAATGTTGTCACTTAAGGGACCACGAGCAGAGCTGGTGTCACATCAGGCACTGCTGGGGCTCTCAGGGCCACCAGGGCTTTGAAATGAATCGCTGGAGCAGAGCTTGTGGTTCCAAGCACCAGGGAAGGGTCAGGACTGAGCATCCCTGTACGGGCATTGAAGGAAAATCTTCCTAGTTTATCCACGAGGAAGATTTTGCCCTGCGAGCACGTGGTGGAGATGCATCCCATAAATCACTTCCCTCGCCCTCAGAAAACGGGAACTTCCCCTTAATGCAGGATTTAAGGCTTGGAAGGACAATATCCTGAGCATTAGGGAATTCTCCACACTCCAAACGATCTTTTATTTCCAGGACTCCTCCATGGATGTCTTTCCAAGAAGGGACCTGCAGAGATTTACACTGCTGGGTTGAAATCCCATCCAGAGCCTGCACTGGGACACTGGGAGCGAGCTGTAATGCCATTTCCATGGCAAACATATATTCCCACACCCTCCTACTTCCAGCTGCCATGGGGTTGCTCAATCCCTGCTTCCCAGGAGTATCTCCAGCAGGACTGGCTGCTCCACCCTTGGTTTCTCCAGCTCCCCCACACTCACCTGAGGTCCCATTTCTCCAGCTTCTCCCTTCAGCCCTCCACTGCCTGGGGGTCCCTTGGGACAGAGAATAGGATTTATTAAATTTTTCCATAAGAGAGCCGGGGGAAGATTGATAGGGAAGAGCTTTCCATGCACCCAGAGCTGACGACTGGGTCAACTCCATCCTCCTCAACTCCATCCTCCCCAGCTCCATCCCCAATGACTCCATTCCTCCCCAGCTCCATCACTTCCCAGCTCCATCCCCACCAGCTCCATCCTCCCACAACTCCATCCCCACCACTCCATCAATTCCCATCTCCATCCCCCCAATTCCATCCCTCCCCAGCTCCATCCTCCTCAGCTCCATCCCCACTAGCTCCATCAGGTCCCATCTCCATCCCCTCAAATCCCACCCCTCCCCACCTCCCCACCCCCAAAACCC
>VZRM01002336.1:343844-356884 GCA_013397955.1 Grantiella picta | reverse complement strand
AGCTCCATCCCCCCAGTCCCACCCCTCCCCAGCTCCATCCCCACTAATTCCATCACTCACCATCGGGCCTGGCCGCCCCGTCAGCCCCATGGGTCCTGCTGGTCCCCTCAGTGCCAGCTGCAATAAAAGGACAATCAGGTGTCTCTTTGTGGCTGCAGTGGGACAAAGCCACCTCTGTGTCACCAACCACAGGTTCTCTCCATGCCCTGAGCCCACAGATCCTTGGAGAAATGTCCACATCCCCTGGGAATTTCAGGTGTTGCCCTACCAAGTCCTGCCTGCACTCACGAATAGGAAAATGGGAAAAAAAATTCTCCTTGCCCAGAGAAGCTGTGGCTGCCCCTGGATCCCTGGAGTTGTCCAAGGTCAGGCCTGGAGCAGCCTGGGATGGTGGGAAGTGTCCCTGGCCATGGAATGAGATGGGATTTAATCTCCCTTTCAAACCCAAACCATCCTATTATTCCATGAAAGCCCCTGGACTTTCTATTCATGAATCTGCTGAGAGGACAGAAATATTCATGATCCCACTTCAGTTCAGCAAAACTTTTTTTTTATGTTCCTGGTAGCTCAATTCTAGAGGAATTTTTCCCTTTTTTTTTTTTTTTTTTGGTTACTACTTAATATCCTCCAAGCTGAACTCCAATTCAAGCTGAACACAGGGGGCTTTTAGCTCCATAATTAAGGAGTCGTGTTAACTACGCATCAATCCAGTAATTTCCACGGTGGGAAATGGAGCTGGGCCATGCTTTAAAACAACCCTCAGACAATTTGTTCCCTCGTGACAATCCAACACTTTCATAGAGTTGTAATTATCTGTGTACTCCAGTAATTAAAATCTACCCGTGATTGCGCTTGGAATGGCATAAATATTGCACAAATGCTGGGTTATGCAGCATCTTTTTACAACACCCCATTAAAAGGGAGATGCTCTGAACCACTGCTGGCTGCAACAACGTGTGGTGCCTAATGAAAGCCAAATTTTTAAGGGGATAAATCAACCTAATAATGCAATTAACGGCAGTGATAACAAGAAAAACAAGCCCCAAAAAAGGAAAAGGTTATCCTTGCTGAGGGATTCTTTTTCCAATCCTGTCGTGTTCTGTGGTTACCCACCAAAAATTTGACATTTATTTCCCTTTCGGCATCATGGTTTTCAGGCAAAAATATTAAATTCACCAACAAACTGATAATTTTTCTTTCTAGAAATATTCAGCTTTTCATCCGCAGTCAAAAAATTATCCAGGATTTTATTTAATTTTTTAAATTTCCCCCCTTAACCCGAAAATTTAAATAAAAAGGGGACTAGGAGTGAGGGGAGGGAGGACCTTCGTTTTTCGTAAATCACAATTTTCAGCAGGCAGAAGTAAAAAAAGAATAAAAGCGGCGAGTTGGAGAGAGCAGATGCTCCTCCTGAAACGTTTCTCAGGTCAAACCCCCTATTTCCCAGGAAAATAAAACGCTGATGGAACAAACCCAGGCAGGCTGGAAATTAGGACTGACAAGGTAACACCAGGAACATAATCCAGGATATTATTGTCAGCACAAGGTTAATGGACAGGAAAATGCAGCGTTTGGGGGATCAGAGCTCCGTACTCTGCCTGAATGTGTAAAAATTCCAACTCCTCTGGAAAAAGGGCGGAAAGCAGGACAGCCAAACACCTCATTAAAAAACCAAAAGGGACACGTGCCACCCAGCAGGGGGTGACATGGATTTTATCCCATTCAAGGGTGAAATAAATTGGGTTTTTAGGCTCTTTTAGCCCCAAAAATCCCGTGTTGAAGTCTACGAACAGCTCTGAGTGGCAGAGAAGCTCCATCCACACATCCCAGCTGCAGCCAGATGTGGATTCCGGAGCTGAGGGTTTGTCCCCAAAGAAAACATCACCAAAGCTGTGTCCCTTTGGGAACTGCTGCCCTAAAACAGCTTTGATTTTCTCCTTCTTTGCAAAGAATATGGACAATTTATAGCAGAATTTGGGCAATTTATAGCAGAATTTGGCCCCTTTTGGGCAAGATGGGGGCAAACACAGCAGGGAGGGAATTTTGGGGTTCCCCCAGCTCCTCCTGCATCTCTGCTTTGAAATGTCAGCGCTCAGGGAAACTCCCACAAGCAGCCAGGGAAGGAAAATGTCAGAGCTGCACTGGCTAAAAATGAAGTTTTGTTTTGAACAGATGAGTGCAAAGCCTTTTTTTTACAGAGGTGCTCAGCCAGGCAGGGCTCAGGAGTTGTGCTGGGAACGTGCCAATCTTGTTTCTCCAGCGAGCCAGGGATGATTTGAACGTCAATCAATAAGGTCATCCGAGGGAAAAAAAAATGTTGCAGGATAGTCATCGTGTATTCCCAGAGAAATACATGAAATTACAAATCTGCCTGGTGAGATTCCTGGAGCTGGGAGCAGCTTCCATCGGTGACAAACATTTCATTATGAGGATTTTCTGGGGGAAAACCGTGCAAAAATAAAAAAAATGTTTCGAGCACAACCTCAGCAACTTATGGACCTTGAAAACACAAACATGTGAAACCCACAGGTCTGTGTGGCCACTGCAAGCAGCCAAAGGGATATTTGAATTTGATATTTTTGAAACCAGCTTGCCACGACCTGCAGCCTTGCTGGTTATCAATAAAACCACAAACCATGCAGGTGCAATCCAGCCAGGTGAGAAGTTCCACCACCAGCACCAGAATGGGACAAGCAGGCAGAGATGGGACACTTTTCTTCCGCTTTTTCACAATAAATTCTGCTTTTTCTCCCTGCTGAGAGTCCCCCCAGCTGTCAGACTCACCCTGGCCTGCTGCAGGATGGCCTGGGCTTGTGCCTCCTGGGCTGACACCATGGGTCCCTTGGAGCCAGCGTCTCCTCCTCCGCTGAAGCGGAACTGGGGGAACAAGGTGGACAAAGCAGGTCAGGTTTGCCATCCCTCCACCCTCACAGCAGCTCCGTTCAGCATGACTGCCCCCAGTCCATCCCAGTGCTCCCAGCCTGTCCCAGTAACCGCAGAGCCCTGGGGTCACCCAGCTCAGGGCCACCAAGGGAGCTCTGCCTGGGCCCGGCGAGCGCTGCCAGCTCGGGGCGCAGCACAAAGAGGGGGATTGTGGCCTTGGGGACCTCCCAGGGCACATTCACCAGCAGCACGGGGCTCTGCCAGGCTGCCATTCCCAGCTCTCCCAGGCTGACATTCCCCGTTCTCCCAGAGCTGACATTCCCAGCTCTCCCAGGCTGACATTCCCAGCTCTCCCAGGCTGCCATTCCCAGCTCTCCCAGGCTGACATTCCCAGCTCTCCCAGGCTGACATTCCCAGCTCTCCCAGGCTGACATTCCCAGGCTCACATTCCCAGCTCTCCCAGGCTGACATTCCCAGCTCTCCCAGGCTGACATTCCCAGCTCTCCCAGGCTGACATTCCCAGTTCTCCCAGGCTGACATTCCCAGCTCTCCCAGGCTGACATTCCCAGCTCTCCCAGAGCTGACATTCCCAGCTCTCCCAGTTCTCCCACTCCCTGGACCTGGGGCTGCCTCGGGTTATCCATGCAGCTCCCATCTGCCCCAGGCACAGGCTGAGCTTCTCGTGCCACTTTGCCCAAACACCAGAGTTTGGGTGCTTCAAAAATTTCGGGTTTTAGCCTATTTTAGCCCCAAAAATTCCGTGTTAAAGTCTACAAACAGCTCTGAGTGGCAGAGAAGCTCCATCCACACATCCCAGCTGCAGCCAGATGTGCGCTCTGCACCTGAGCGTTTGTCCCCAGGTAAGAATGCCTTAAGAATTTTTAGCCTTAAGAATTTTTAGCTTCTGTTCTTCGTGTCTCCATATCTTTGGTGCAATTCTAGGCACTGGGCATTAAAAGAGCTGGATTCGTTCAGGTGATTCAAATTTTGGCACTTTTGGAGAGCTGCTAGAGGTTCCTCACTGCAGGAAGGAGGGCTCTGCTTGGAAATTTGGCTGCTGGGGGTGTCTTCAGTTGGTTCCTCATGGCTCTTGTCTCTCTCTGTCCAGTCAGAAACACTTCAGCTCATTCAGAGGCCAAAAAATGTTTGGACAATGCTCTCAGGCACAGGGTGGGATTTTTGGGCTTGTCCTGTGCAGTGCTAGGAGTTGGATTTAACAATCCCTGTGGACAATAAATATCCACCTTGGGATATTGCATGATTTCTGTCATTATCCATCACTCTGGAAATTTTAACCTGTGTGGCTGTGCTATTGACCAGTGAAGGCGTTCCAGTGCTTCGCAAAAAGTCAATTTCCAAGGGGAACCATTCAGAACCATTTTATCCCAAGGAAAAAACCCTTTATCCTTGAGGTAAAGGAGATGGAAGACCTCTGCAAGGAGAGGAATGAAACAGCAGCAAAACCAAGAAAACAGACGCATTTTAAGGCTTTTTTTGGTTCTGTTTGTACTTACAGGCAGCATCAGCATCGTCCCTGGTGGTCCTGGCAATCCATCTGCTCCTGGGAGACCTGGGCGCCCAGGTGGGCCCTACAAGGAGAAGAAATTCAAATACTTCTAAAATACCATTTTAGTTGTGTCCATACGTCAGCAGCTGTGGCTGTGAAGGGATATATCACGATATTATCGTGACAGGGATTGAGCTTGGAGGCATCCCAAAGCCAGGGCAAACGCTGAGGAAGCACATCTGTAAGAACACACAATTTTTCTTAAATTTTCTTAATTCTCTCATCTTCCTCCTGCCCCCCACCCACCTATTTTCCAGGTGCAATTCGGGAGTGAGCAATCAAAGTCCCTGCAATGCTCCAAGTAAATGGAAGCAACATTTAGCTGGATCTGTTAAAACTATCAAGGAAAAAAAAAATAGATGGAACTTCCTAACTCAGGGTCAGTGAAAGAGACATGAAGGATAAATTCTTTTCCACGCACGTTCAATCAGCTGGGCCATTTAATTTCTCTCTCTCTCTCTCTTTTTTTTAAAAATATTTTAGTCCTTTGAGGCTCCTTGCAGCTGCACTGGAGTGATGCTGTCAGGGGCTGTAAATCAGCCCAAATCCGTGGATCTCCATGGAGCTCTGCTGATTAACACCAACGGAGTCTCTTTAACTCCCATAAAGCAATGAGTGTGCAGTGAAAGATCCACTGACGAAGCCATAAATAATCAAATATGGCCAATTTTCCCAAGGCAGCCCAGAGATCATCTGCTTTCCCAGCTTGGCAAAAAGCTGAGGTTAGCCCAGATTGACACATCATTCCAGCGATCCCATATGCAAATGAGGATGACATCAATGTGTCTAATTGCAATTTTCCCAGCAGCTTAAGGCAACTGGGACTTGACCACATCCCAGTAAGGCCAAGAGAAGCTCTGGTGTTCATTTTGTGGCCAGAAGCTCAAGATTGATGGCTTGGAGATCCCCTTATTTAATAAACACCAAAAAGAAATCAATTTCTAGAGAACCAACGCTCTCGGAAGGGAAAGCAATGAACATCTTTGTAGTTCTCAGTCTCCTCAACCTGCCTGCAGCCTGTTCAGGCATCAGGAAAAGGTAAATACAAAATCCCGACACAAATCTCAGCCACGAGGACACCAACAAGCCAGGAAGTCCTAAATTCACCCTACGGGGTACAGGGAAGTGCAGAAAGGGGGAAAGGGAGAAGGGAACGACAAAGAGGTAACAAAAATCCTAAAAATCCAACAGGCCACCAAACCAAACCATTTGCTGCATTATCCTCGCCCCACACTCTTCCAGCAGGATTTCTCCATCCCACACCTTTCTGCTCCCTCTTCTTCCACGTCCAAGAGGACTTATTCCCAATTCCCTCATTGCCTCCCCCTAAAAAGAAACCCAGACTGTTGATATCCACATTTCCAGCACTAAATGAGAGCCCAGCCCGGGTGGGGGTGAGGAGCTGTCCCTGTCCCAGCCTGGCCAGGGCTGTGGTGTCCCCAGCCGTGGTGTCCCCAGCTGTCCCACCAGGACAGGGCAGAACTGAAGCCCTGCAGAGCCCAATTTCAGCTCTGCACCACGACCAGCCTGGAATGACAACTCCTCTCCCAGCGCTGCTGCAGCCAGAGATGGATCAGCAAAAAAACTCCGGGAAAAATCCCAGCAGAGCCCAGGGGGAACTGCAGAACATCCAGCACATCCATTTCTCCAGGCGGGATCGTGGTGGGACACCCACAGTGTGCTCAGCCTGGCCCACCTAGAGTCCCCCCAAAACCCCATCCCAGACCCCTCTGTTGGAGCAAAAACACCACCAATAATTCAGGCCAGGCTTGTTTTATAGAATAAACTTCCATTTCTCTCCCTCTCCTCCTTTAACTCCAACCCTGCCTCTGACGGAGCAGAACTGAGCTTGTTTATCTCTCCTGACAAGTGTTGATGCAGTGCTTTTATCCATAAATGCCTCTTTTTTTGTTTCAGGGTGGGTGTGGGAGGTCTTTTCCTCGTGGAACGGACCGGCGAGGAGGGGAGGAAGGGAGGGCAACGGAATGGAGGAAAAATCCAACCCATAAAGCACTTTGGAAATTTAAATTCATGAATGCCTGGAAGAAATGCAGCCTGCCAGGGTCTGGGTGTAAATCTGTGTGGCTCTCATTATGGAAATAGGGATTTGCTGATATACAGCAGGCGGGGAAGGGGACTTCAGCTTGCATTTGGTGCAGTGCTCTAAAATGCCACGCTGAGAGCAAACACTGGGGCAATATTTCAAGGGAATGGTCAAACTGAAACCTGGGGGTGTTTGTGTGGGGAGCTCTTCCAGCGGCAGGCAGTGACAGTGGGACCGGCAGCCTTAAAATTCACCGAGTGTCTCTCTCTCTCTCCCTGATTATTTTTCAGCCCTGGTCAGAAAATTATACAATAGAAGATGCTTCTTGCGGTTTTTGGGATCTCCTAGTTAAGGCGAAAAACAGCACCCTGGAAATATTCAGAAGGCAAATTAGGATTTTTAGGGATCCTATTGCACTTCTGAGGTGCAAAACAATCCCCAGGGGAGTAAGTCCTTTGGGATTCAATGACTGTGTGGTTTTGGAAGGTATTTTGTCACCAGCCTGCCCCCCAGGGTGTGCTGACCTCCCAGAGCACCCAGACACCCCAAATCTCCCAACAAACACCCGGGTGGGTGAGGGAGCTGCAGTTTGCTCATCTCCTTCAAAACAACACATTTTCCCACTTCCTTCCTCCCAGCCTGGAGCTCCCATGAAACAGCTTTGTGGTCTTTAAAATGCCATATTTCCCTCTTCCCACCGCTCCAGGAAAGCTGCCTAATCCATCCCGAAGCATCCTCCCCGCTCTGAGCCCTCTGCAGCCTCCCACAGCCAGGCTGCTCCTCAGTTCTGCGCTGACACAAACTCCTCTGTGCCTCTGAAATGTTGGGATAAAGGGAGGAGCTGACGTGAGGAGGAAAGCAGAGCGAAATGAGTGTTGGCCAATATGAACAGAGCTGGCTATTGTTGGGGTGTTAATTCACTGCACCTGCCTGATTGCAAATAAAAAGGTCTCTCTATCAGATGCGGGCAGAGGGAATGCTCCTCACTGTACGCAGGGGAGGGTCATGTAAATTCATGAGCTCCGCTCGGGGTTAATAATAAACAAATTAAAAGAGGAGCTGCTCTAATTGAGAAGGAGTGTTTTAATACAGTCGCAGCTCCTGGCTCTGCGAGTTCATCACTTATCTCTGCACAATGTGTTGTGCTACACTCTGTTCTGGACACTGGCAAAAGCAGGACGTGCAGCTTGTGCTAGAATGCAAATTATTCCTTTCACTGGAGGGTGTGGAGCAGCAGCACTGGGGACAGAGTGTCTGCTGCTGCTTGGCTTTGCAGGGCTGTTCCAAAGGAGCCTGGCCAGCAAATGGCTGCATCTGCCTGGACAAATGACACAAAGAGAGTCCCTTGTCCCCAGGGTCCATCCAGCCTGCCAGGAATGCAGCAGGGATGGAGGGGAGGAGAAGGCAGAGCTGAGTATCACCAGGGCTCCTGCAGGATGGAGACTAACCAAGCAAGGGGTGAAGCCACAGGGTTCTTTTGGCTCATTCTGTGCCACTGGGAGATGCAAACCATGGCTGGGGCAGTGCCCAGCTCCCCCACCCTGCGGGAATTCCAACCCCGAGGCTGCTGAGCTCCTTGTGCTGGAGCAGGAATGCGGCTGTACAAGGGTTAAGCCCAGCCCAGCAGCAGTCTGGTGGCACAAGGGTTAAGCCCAGCAGTTTGGTGGCACAAGGGTTAAGCCCAGCAGCAGTCTGGTGGCACAAGGGTTAAGCCCAGGAGCAGTTTGGTGGCACAAGGGTTAAGCCCAGGAACAGTCTGGTGGCACAAGGGTTAAGCCCAGTCCAGCAGCAGTTTGGTGGCACAAGGGTTAAACCCAGCAGTCTGGTGGCACAAGGGTTAAGCCCAGCAGCAGTTTGGTGGCACAAGGGTTAAGCCCAGCAGCAGTTTGGTGGCCCAGGCTGCCAGGCTGAGCTGTATTGACTTTGGGAGGATCGATGGCGCTCAGGCAGAGCCCCTCGTCCTCAATCATGTCACAGGCACAAGAAATGTGATTACTGCTCCATCACACCCCACAGGAGCCCCAGCAGCAGTGCACAGGAGGTGAGGGTGCTCCCAGCATTATTCCAGGGGAAAAGTGGGAGTGCAGCAGCCATAGGGCTCCAGCTGAGCCCACAGGGACCAAGGAGGCAACAAGGAACCTCCGCTAAAAACAATCCAGGCTCAGGTTGGGGACATTGGCACAGGGATGCCCCAACACCTGAGGAATCTCCTCAAGTGCACCTTAAAACCTCAGGAGATGCCTCCCAGTGCAGGCCAGCAGTGATTTTGTCTCTCTCAGTGGTTTTATTTGGCATTGTGGGTACACCAGAAGGAAAAGTGCAGAAAGGGGGAGACATGGACGTGGACGTGGACATGGCCACTGCAGAGACATCACTGCAGCACTTTAAACAAGGCCAAGGGGAGATCCTGCTCTGATCTGCAATGGAGTGAATCTCCCTTCTGCTCTTTCTGGGTCGTAGGTCACTCAATTTAAAAAAAAAAAGAAAAAAATATATAATTGAGGCCACAAACACCAAGCAGCATTTACAACAACCAGCTGTGGGAAAACACCTCCGACCAGCACAACTCCCCTCATCCAGCCACACCTTCCCATCTGGATTTGGGCATTGCCTTTCCCCACTTTATCCAAGCCAAAACATCTGCCAGCAGAGTAGGAAGCCCTACAAACACGAGTCTGTGCCTGGTCACCCCAGCTTATCCTTGTGGGCACCCAAATGGGTTGTGGCTCCCATCCAGGAATCAGCTGCTGGATCCACGAAGGATCAACAGCCTGCCACGGGCAGAGAGCTGCCTTATCTGCCAGGAAAACTGCCCAGGAATCAGACTGGGAAGTGTTTGCTGATAAGAACTCCCTTCCTCGGAGAGGTGTTTTGGGTTTGCTGGGTGACAGCGGTGACAGCAGTGACAGCAGTGGGATGTGGAGTGTTCTGGAGCATCTCCCGGCATCTGCAGCACTGCTGCTCCCTCCCTCCTGCTCTTTCCAGGGAAAACAGACCCAACCCAGGCCTGCCTGTGACCTGTGGCACATTGGTTCTGTCCCTTTGGGGCTGCTGGAACCATTCCCAGCTAGGGCAGCAGAGCTCCAGGAGCTGTTCTGGACACACACCTGACTGCCCTCAACACCAAGGCACCAACCAAGCTCCAAACTCTGCTGGTTTTGCTCCACAACCAGCTGAAATCCATGGATTTACTCATGCCAGACAACTGGTAAATGTCCCCTGTGCCAGTCCTCAGCAGTAACAAATAAATACATTACTCTGACAGAAACACAGCGCTCAAGTGTGGGATTTGGGGTCACAATCCCCTAAAGCACTTGGGAGGAGCTGCCTTTGGTGAGACATCCCCAAGCTGGGAGCTCTGCAGCAGCAGTTCACCAAGCAGAAGCTGCCAGGGACAAAACTGATTTACAGCAACGTCCAAACCTGAGTTATGGCATCGCTGAAGAACATAAATCAGCCCCTGGGGCTCGCTGGGACAGACCAGTGATGCACCTAGAGAAAAGGTGAAGTGCTGCACGAGAGCTGCTCTCCCTCTGGGAGCAGCCTGGGACACTGAAAAGTCACAGGGAGAGACCCTGGTGTGACCCCAGGGCCACCCTGGGCCCAAGGGAAGCCAAACCTTCTGCCAGGACGTTCCAGCAGCTGGAATGAGGAGGCAGGATCAGCACTGAACTGCATTTCCCTGTGCTAAGGATTATTTCTGTGTTTGCTGCTCCTGTTTGCCCAGTGCCACAGCCCAGAGCCTGCACTGGGAGGAGCAGAGAGTTTTCAGCCTCACTGTTGGTTTGAACTTGGAAAACAGTTTAATAAACGTCATTTTTCCTACCCTTTACCCCTGGAGGCAAAGCTCTGCCCTGTACCCCACCATGAGCTCCTTTTTGGGGCTGACTCAGAGGGAAGTGCTGTTCCAGGATGAACAGGATTTTAAGGCTCCAGGGATCCCCCACAGCCCCACTTTACCCACACAAACCCACCCCAAACTCCAGCAAAAAGGACAAAACCGTGGTCACTCACCCTCTCCCCTGGGTCACCCATTAATCCCACAGGTCCAGTCGGTCCTGGAGGTCCTGGAAGTCCCTGGCAGAGAAAAACACCGGGGAAAAAATGAGCCAGGAAAACGTGTTATTATTTGCAGCAGATTTCTACCACGAGCAGGAAAAGATTTGGAGCTTTCTGTTTATTTTTGCACCAGCAAATCCACCCCAAAGCCCTCCCTGTGCACATGTGTGGCAGATGGGAGCCACAGAGCCACAGAGCAGGGGGGAAAATGTCACTTACTGCGGGGCCTTCGGGACCTGGGGGGCCTTCAACCAGCATTCCCTGAGCAACAAAAAGGAGAAAAAAGTGATTAGACACATCCTCAAAGCGATTTTGACCACAGGGAAAAGCCCAGCGCTTGGTTGTTCTTAAATATTTCAGGTCTTGCTGCTCCACCGAGACATCCCAGAGCTGGAGGGTTTGCACTCCCTCTGGATGAAATCTCCCAGAGGTGCAGGAGGTGGTTGGAAAAGCCAAATAATGTGGATTTAAATCCCACAGGGCTCAGCAGAACAGCCCTTACCTCCCAGCACCTTCCCCATCACAACCTTCTCCCCTTGCTCACATCCAGGGAAAAGGCAAATCCTGGAGCTTTTCCAGCCTTGACTACGCTGGAGCTTGGGGAAAAAGCTGTTCCTAGCCCTAAACAGCTTAACAAGAAGTCAGCAATCAAATTGCAAGGTGTTTTTTGAAATTATTTTTTCCAGCAGACTGCACGCTGTGATTTCCTCTGTGAGCGTAGGAAATCACTGTGTGGGAAAAATGCTGGAATAATGTTACTCCAGCCCGTTCAATCTCAATATTTTGTCATCATTTTAGATCAGCTCTATCATTAACTCAGGAAAATTGAGGTTTGGGGTTGTTTTTTTTTTTTTTTGCCCTCATGAGTATGTAAGAGGTAGGAAAGAAACCTGGAAAATCCACCTGGAAAATGTTTTCCAGGATGCATCAGGGGGATGGTTTGGGAAAAGTTCCACAGGGAGAAGTGGATTGGGGATAAAGCTGAGCCAGAAATTCCCAGCTCACCTGTGGCAAACGGGGGCATTTCTCTTAAGGGATGAAATCCTGGAAAAATCCATGGGTGAGCAGTTGGAGAAGCAGTTCTGGGGCTGCTTTGGGGTCACCCTAAACTGTCTTAGGCTCTGGTGCCAAAAGCCTCATCTGACCCCATTCCAGCAGCCAGGGCTGAGCTGAACGAATCTGAAATGTCTGCAGGAAAATCCAGGCATTCCTGCCCCAGAGCAGCAAAAAAAAAAACCCTCAAACACCCTGAAATGACCAGCTCTGCTTCCCCCAGTGTTCCTGCACCACCAGGGCTCGGCCAGCTCTATTTTCTGCCTTTTCTGGTCATCACCACAGCATTGAAAATCCCCTTGAAGGTCTGGCTCTCGCTGCAGTGGGATGTGTGATTGGAAATTTGCTGCTGCCACCACAGCAGTGCCTCTGCAGCTCCTCCCCAGGCAGGAATGCAGGTGATGGGCTTCACCCTGAGCCCACTGCAGGTTCAGCCATGGAATTATTTCCCTAGGAGGGAATTAGGGGTGAATTCCACATGCCTTTGCCTTCAGCCTGCATGGAAACCCCAGAATCCCAGTGTATCAACATCCCGAAATCCATCCCTGTTGAGATCTCAGAGTATGGACACCCCAAAATCCATTCTTGTTGAGATCCCGGAGTATGGACACCCCAAAATCCATTCTTGTTGAGATCCCAGAGTATGGACACCCCAAAATCCATTCTTTTTGAGGTCCCAGAGTATGGACATCCCAAAATCCATCCCTGTTGGGACCAGTGATGCCTCATTTTGCTCTGCCAGGTTCTAAAAATAGAAACTAAAATAGCATCCCAGCCCACTCAGGGCTCCCCAGGGGATTTTTGGGGTGCTGGGCTGAGAGAACCAAGGCTCTGCTCCCCATGTCAGTCCTGCAAAGAGGGAAGAGTCAGGGATAATGGGCCCATTTGGGATGCAAACATCCTTGGCAACTTCCCATCTTTATCTGCTGGTTTATGTCAAGCTCTGGCCTCGGGGACATCTGGAGAGTCTCCTTGGCAAGGAATCCTCAGCGATGGACAGGTGGGAGGATTTGGGGACAGCAGCAGTGGGGGATGCCACCAAGGAGGGCAAACCAACCACGGATTTGGGATTGTCCTTGGGGAAAACAGGGCGAGGCTTCACTTCACACACCACCCACAGCCAGGGCCAACATCCCAGGAGAGCCCCAAATCCTGGGGAAAAGCAGAGTGCTGAGCAAACCCCGCCAAAGGGGAGCACCAGGGTCACCCCAAAATGCCAGAGGGCTCCGGGGAGGTGACAGCAGCCCGATGGCCCCACAGCTGGGATGTTTGGGATCCCTGCTCTGCCCTGCCCTGCTGCCTCCAGCAAGTGTCAGCACAGAGCAAGGATTGAAGGACAGCCAGGTTCAACGGGAAGGGATGAAAATCCAGCAGAATCCCACTTGGTGCTTGGGTTTTATTTCCCTTCTCCTGCAGCTCCCACCAAAAAAAACA
>VZRM01002336.1:328861-343785 GCA_013397955.1 Grantiella picta | reverse complement strand
AATATATAAAAAGAGCTGAAGAGCACAGCAAATCCGAATTTCCCTGCTCAAGAGGAGCTGCACGGAGAGGGACGAGGCAGCATTTGGTCTTGTTTACTTTCTGGCAAAAGCCATCCATGCTCCAGTGTTTTGAAATAGCAAAGGCGGCCAAATTCCTTCTGGATGATTAAACTTAACTATTTTGTTCGCTTTGTAGCTCTTCAGGCTGGGTTTCTGCCATCATCTCCGTGGGGTCTGCCTGCCCCCCTTCCCTTCCCTTCCCACCCCTCTGATAAGGAAATCTCTGGCTCCTCCTTTTGTTTGCAAAGCGAGAGACCCAGAAAGGAGGAGAAGGAAGGAGAGGTCAGAAATGTTTTTATAAGGCACTTAATTGGAGTTTTCAAGCCACAAAACTGCACCCCAGCTTCTTCCTTGGCTCCTCTCCCCGCTACCTGCAGAAATTTCAGGCAAAAGAGGGAAAGAAGGAAAAAATAAAAAGGGAAAGAACGGATTCAGAATGATGGGAAGTGCTGCTGCAAGGCTGGGTGCTGAGCTGGCCCTCTGCCAAGGAAAATTAGGTTAATTGAGCTGCTGTGTGCAGCCAGCAGGCTCAGCCCTCTGGGGACTGGGCTGGGGGCAGGTGGGGGCAAGGATGTGATCCCCAAAAGGATGTGATCCCCAAAAGGATGTGATCCCCAATCCCAGCCTGGGGAGCAGCAGGAATGGGGGTACCAGGGCATCCTGACAAACTGAGAGGGGAAAATATGATGGGAATCAACCCAGAGCCTCTTGGTGTGCTCAGCAGGATCCCCTGAGCCAACCCCAGCATGGGGCAGGAGCTCCTTGCCCACCTCAGGCTGAGCACCACAGCTTCTGCAGAGAGCACAGACAGCTTGGGACTGCTCTGGAGAGAGAAAACACGCTCAGAAGCGGGGCAGGAACAGCAAGAGAGAGAGCACAGCGGGTTGAACTGCTGAGACACGCGGGGTTTCTCTGCTGGGGGGACTGTGGGGCACTGCAGGAGCAAAGCTCTCCTCTCCAGAGCCCTTTATTTCCACAGGGATGAGCCCGTTGGTGGCACAATTAAAGGCAGCCCCAAGTGCAAGGTCAGGGCAGGGTGTGACCTGGCCATGGCTGTGGATCACTGCAAACTCCCGAGGGATCAGACCTTGACTTTGCTAAATGGGAGATTTCATGGGAATTCTTGCGCTTCCTTCATGATTTAGGTCGCTTCTTGGAACTTTATAAAAAATTATATCATTACAGTGTTTAATATTAGAAATTTTTAAATGAACCAAGGAATTCTTTCATGGGAAGTTTTCCTCCCAGCTGCCTCAGTGAGAAGAAACTCTTTGCACCTTTTTTTCCATGGGAAAAGAGCAACAAAACCCCAAACCCCAGGCAGTCCTTACCGGCTCAATAATGGCAGGTTCCCCTTTCTGTCCCTTCTCACCCCGGGGGCCACCGATCTGTGGGTCACAAAGCCAGACAGTCAGAGAGGACACCATCATCATCATCATCATCAATCCCAGTAGATTCTGGGACAATTCTGCTGAGCTTCACGCAGGAAAAAACCCAAAGCAGATCCTCCTTTTCCAAACCCACGCTGCAGGTGGGTGAACCCAAGCGAGATGATGCTTCCAGTGCTTTTTACCTTGCTGAATCCACTCTAAATTATGGAAGGACGAACGTTTGGAAGCGGTTTTTCCCCCTGGATGGAAGAGAAATCCCCTCACCCCTTCATAGATGGTGTCCTGGTTGGCAGGCATGCCGGGGCCGATGTCGGGAGAGGCTGTCCTGTCGTAGTAATTGTCATAATAATTCCCATCGTATTCCTTGATGGTTTCCTCGGTGAAATCTTTATCCAGGTCGTCCCCTCCTTGAGCAGCCTGGAGAGGAAAGAGCAGTGAGGTGTCAGGCTGGAATTCTCTCCTGGCTGGACACGTTGGAATATTAATGTGGTGTTGTATTAAGGGGAGTGATTTTTGCAAAGGAAGGGTGATTTATAATAATAGTGACAAGGGAGAAACCTGGGGAAAATTAAATTCTGGGATTTTTAAGTCTCCAGTGACCTCCAAGGGAATTCTCCAGCAGCAGGGAGACAGATGGGAGAAGCTTCATGTCAAATACACACCCTGGCTTTCCCTGGGATTTCTCTGCTGATCCCCAATAAAACACTGTGAGTAGAAAAGCTGCAGTGAGGAAAACAAAACCCAACACAAAGCTCCTGTCAGGAGGATCCTGCAGACTCCAAATGCCTGAAGGAAGAGGTAATGGAAGTCTGGAGCTCCAAGTGCTCCTCATCCCTCCGTGCTGGAGACGCTGGGTTACCGAGCCCAAGCAGTCCCACATCCGTTCCCACATTTCAGATGCACATCAAACCCACAATGTGTCACTGTCAGTGTCCAATTACAGCAGGAAATGTGGAAAAAATCCCATTCGCTCCTATGAAAACCTCCTGTTTGTTTAGTCTGGGATCCAATTTGCGCCTGGGCTCGTCCAAGGAGCAGAGTTGTTACAAATCTGATGCCTTAATCCCTGAATCCTCTCCCAGTCCTTCCCCCAGCAGATGCTGTGGAGCACAGCAAGGACATCCAGACAAGGATCAGAATTTCCTTGCTCCTCTCCACATCCCCGTGCTTCCAGCAGCCCTTGACACCCCTTGCTCTGAGCTGCAAAGAACAACATGTGCTGCTGGTATTTATTCGGTTCCTTTCTCATCCAGGTAGTGACCAAAATAGTCTGTAAATTGAGTTGTTTCTAGTGCTTCCTGGAGAAACACCTCCTCACTACTACGAATTCAAAATCACTTCAGTGCCATCACTGCCTCCAGACATTCTTTCTGTGCCAAAATTGCTCAGAACCCTTAAGCAAGAGCATCTGGGTCTAAAGTCAGGAGGTTTTAAACTAAGACTAAGCCTAGAACTAAGGCAATCATCACCCCACCTTCTCTTACCTCTGCAAACACCAACTGGCTTTGGCAGAAACTATAATTTGGCAATTATTCAATTAGAAAACTTGGAAAAGTCAAAATACATTTTCCTTTGGTTCAAATCCATCTACTGCTATCGCACAGCCCTTTTATCCTGGCTGAAATATTTTATTTAGTTCTGCACTTTGAAACCTTAAAACCCTAATCTAAAAAATCTTATCTGGCTTTAAGGGTTTGGGGATAACAGCAAACTGCCTGTCTTGAAATGAATATCAAAGAAGTCTGGTTCAATATTTTAATTGAGGTCCCCAGGTCTATTTGCATGGAAAGATGATATTTGGAATAACTGGGCAGCTCTCTACCTGAACTTTCCTCCTCTATTTCCTTTTCCTAACAACTAAAGTGGCCCTTAAGCCTCCTGCTTCTTCTTCCTTTATTTTTTTTAAGGTCACTCCATCCGATCTTAAATTCCTCTCTATTAGAAAGTCCAAACTTGGCCAAAGATTTCTGGCTCTTGGTCAGGAAACAGAAAACCTTCCCATCCCCGGGTTCCCTCAGGTTGGCTCCCTCAGTTCCTGGAGCCTTTTCCATTTCTCCCTGGGGATCATTTTGGGCTGTTTAATCCTTGTCCTGCAATTTTTTATCCACCCTTAGCTGGACTGTATCCTCCCCTGCCCTGGGGGTGGCTGATCTGCACCTGCCTCTCTCCAGCTGCTCAGATCTTTGCTTGGACACTTCTCCTGACATTTCCCTCACATTTCCAACTCCAAGGATCCTGGCCAGCTTTTGCTGTCTGTTTTGCCACCTCCCCGAAAGCCTTGAATTGTCACAGCCCCACATCCAGTTGTTCTCCACCGCAGAAACCTGAAACTCTTCCTGGGAGGGAGGGTGGGATTTGGAAGCATTAGAGGAACATGGAATTCCGGAAGGGACCTTAGAGCTCATCCTGCCATGGGCAGGGACACTTCCACTGGAGCAGGCTGATCCAAGCCCCATCCAGCCTTCAATTCCATGTTATCCCATTATTTATTCCCTTGGAAAATGAAGAATTTACCTATTTAATGTCATCATTTCTCCACATGAGCTCCACAGCACCCAACTCCCAAAAATTCATCCAAAGGTGAGACCGACCTTCACCCATTTGAGCACCAAAATAAAAAGCAAGAACTGGGCAAGGCTTAAGCATGAAAGAATCTCGAGTGCAACGTTTCAGATGAAGGATATCA
Source organism: Grantiella picta (assembly GCA_013397955.1). Classification (NCBI taxonomy): domain Eukaryota; kingdom Metazoa; phylum Chordata; class Aves; order Passeriformes; family Meliphagidae; genus Grantiella; species Grantiella picta. The sequence continues at coordinate 339,648 of VZRM01002336.1, read as the reverse complement.
ACATGTGGGGAGATAAAAGTGTAAATATTCCAGCAGAAACAGCTGGGGGGTCTGAAATGAGAAGATTCATGCACAGAACAAAGGGATTCATGCCAGGTGGACCCAGCAGTTTTGGAATCAAGGCTTTGTCCCAGTGTTGAAATGTTGGGTTTTTTTAAAAAAATAAATGGAAAAACATAAGGAAGCTTTTCAGCTGGAATGGCAAAATTAAAAATATTGATGTTCCCCAGCAAATCAACATTTTAAGGATTTATATTAATAACTTTGGGATAAAAGGCTTTTACTGAGATTGTAACAGCAACCCTCATTTCTCTTTTTGTCAGGCGACCACTTCACCCAAGGAAATGCAGATGTCAATATGAGCAGCTTTTTCCAGGGGAATAATCCTTAACCAAATTCTAAAAATCTGCGTTCCCCACCCTGAAATATCTGGAATGAAAACATTTTACAAGAAACTTCCTCTCCCAGCAGCTGCCTGAACCACTCATGGATTTACCATCTGGCTGCTCACGTCTCCTTTGCTTCCAGCGCTATGAAACAGTAGAATTTATAAAACAAAAAAGAAAAATGGAAATGAATTAAAATTACATCGGTGTCGTTGTAGGTGACGACGGTGCTGGTGGGGAGTTCAGCTTCCACTGCATTTTCGGTGAGGCCACCCTGGGGATCGATTTCCTCGTTGTAGTTGATATCTTCGTAGGGCATTGGGGTAAAATACTCCTCGTTGATGGTCTCGTAGTTGTACTCATCAACCAGGGGATCCTCCACTGCTCCATCCTCCTTGGGCTGCCTCCCAGGGTTCCCTGTCTCAGGGGGTGCTGTGGGAGCAGGATAATCCTATTGCACGTGGGGAAATAAAACACCACAGTCAGAGAAACAAAACCATTCTGCGTCACCCTCCCCTTTTACAAAGGTTTATCAGCCTCACCCCTGCCAGGACCCGCCTCGGTACCTGCTTGGTTTCGGGTGTCTCTCCAGCAGCCACTTCTGGAGGGCCTGGTTTGGTGGTGGGGACTTCAGGTTTGACAGCTTCATCCACATCCTCGTAGTAGGGGTACTCGTAGTAGTAAGTGTCACCTTCTCCCTCCCCGTCCGTGTACTGCGAGGAGAGGAGGAGTGGGAAATGAGGTGGGAGCACCCGGCACCCAGATCCTCGGGACATCCACATTGACAGAGAGCAGGTTTAGAGGGGATATTTGGGAGAAATCCTCCCCTGGGAGGGTGGGGAGGCCCTGGGATGGATCACCCAGAGCAGCTCGGGCTGCTCCATCCCTGGAGGAGTCCAAGGCCAGGCTGGATGTGGAGCAACCTGGGACAGTGCAACTTGTCCCTGCCCGTGGCTTGGAATTAAGCTTCAAGATCCTTCCAACCCAACCCAGCGACTCTTTGGTGTTTTTTTAACCTTGCACTGCTGAGCCTCCCAGCTCTGCCCCATCTGACCCCGAGAGAGGGGCAGGAAGCCCTCGAGCCCCACAGCCGCTCTGAGCAGCAATGACACCATTCCCACTCATCCCCTAATATCACCCCTGTGACTTCCCACCCCGAATGGCTTGGAAAAGCACAGCCTTCTCCACAAGGAGTCAGTCACTCTTCAGGAAGCGACCCAAAGAGAGCCTCTGGCTCCAGCCGGGCACAGACAGCTCCTCGCCAGCCCAGCTCTCCTGGCAGCAGCGCCGGCGCGTGGAGCAGTTATTCCTCCACGGAGCAACACAGCCTCAGCACAAGCCAGCTCTTGTTGGACCGCTGGCTCCAAAAGAAGAGTTTTATTTCCCTGCTGCCGCGGGTTTTGACTGGACCCAGGCGCTGTTGCGTTTGTCTCGTTTCTTGTTTCTCCAGAAGCGCTGGTGGAGCTGGGGCTGAGCCTCACCAAAGCATCCCAAAGCCCTGCTTAGGTGCAGGATTAATTTAATCCCAAGGATAAACTCAGAGGGCTGATGGCATTGCTGGTGCATGGGGATTCCCTGACCCTGCAGGTCTGGGCTCAGCTGAAAGCAAATCAGCCCAAGAGGATGCCGGACAGCAAATGCAGGGAGCTCTTTAAAAAAGTGCAAAATTAAGGTGATGCTCTTCTGGAAATCAGCCACACCCAGGCATTTCTAATTGGGCAGCAAAAATAAAAATGGGTCCTGCACCAGGCTATTTTCTGTGTTTTCTGTTTTTAGAGAAAACACCTGAGGTGAAACCTTCTCAGAAAAATTTTTGGGCACAGCAGCTCCTGGAGATGACTCAGGAGCATTTCTGCCAAAATGAAATTCAGATCAAATCCAGGGGCAAAAATATTTCCCTCTCCTTTAACACCTGTTGTTTCATAGCACATTGAGAAAGAGCTGTTTAATCCTTTTACAAGTTCAACAGTACGATTTGAAAATTTAGAAACAGGTGCCTGTTCTGGACAGCACTGAGCCTGCCAGGGAAGGTCAGTATCCCACACTTGGCTCCTGTTGTCTCTCCTGTGTTTCTGAGCTCCGAGCGAATGTTATTTTCAGTCTTTGGAAATGCAGACAGAAGGGAAAATCCTAAAAAGAAGCTCTGCAAATCCTAAAAAGAAGCTCTGTCTTGGATGTCGGAGGTGAGTCGCAGGGATGCTGAGCGGGAGGAAGGAGCCGCGTGTTCTCGAGTGTGATATGAACCCAAATACTTGTTTTTACGCCCCAAAACACACCCAAACCCGGGGAGAGACTCACGTATTCATCCTGGTTGGGGTCCTGGGACTGGGGGGAGTCGGGGATGGCAGTGTCACAGTCGGGGCTGTAGTGCTCGCAGTACTCCAGGGCTGCTCGAGGGTCTGCCACGATCAGGAGCTGCTGGATGTCACCCTGCAGGGAGGAAACACAGGGTCAGGGATGGGTGGTGCTCGTGGAGACGCCAGGAAAAGCTGCAATCCGAGCCAGAAACACGTGGAAATTAAAAGGAAAAAAACGTGGCCACCTTGGTGACACAGCTACATCCCATGAGAGGAGTTGGGGAAAACCTCTGTGCTCAGGGAGAAGCTGCTTGTCTTGGGTGTGAACTCACTGTGCTTCACCCCCAGTCCCAAATTCATCTCCCCAAACCACAAATCACCCAGCACAACAGCACTGCAGCAGCACCGACAGCCCCAGGCAAGCTGGGTGCAGGAAAAATAAGAGAAAAAAGCTCTAAACCCCCCAAATCAGCAGCATCCTGGGGACAATAAAACAACTCCTGTCCACCTGGTCCTGTGCAGCTCTGAAAAGTCACCCTGCCCACTCCAAAAAGCTGCTTATTGGCTTCAAAACTTCCCTGCTTCTCCCACCCCACCAGCTGCTCTCACAAAAGGCATCACCCTGTTTTTATATCATCTCACCTCGATGTTCCACCCGCGACAGAGCAGCAAACACGGAGAGAGATTAGAAATGCACCTGATAATCCAAGAAAAGAGCCAAAGGGAGGGGAATTGCAGTGGTTTATTAAAAACTAGGTGCAGAGGAAGCTCGTTAGGCAGGGGTTGGTTAATGGAGCACTTGCACAGAGCAAACCGAGTCCAGCACAGCCACAGCCCCAAGGTCAGAGCAGAAATTGCTCTTTATTTTCCTCAAGAGCCACCACGCTGCTCAACCATGATGCCAAAATCCAGTTCAGTCAGCAGACAGTTACATAAGACTTTACTACTTGGATGGTTAGAGCTGATACTTTAATTAGGGGAGGGAAAAAAAAATCTTATTAAATAATAGACAAACATGGCTAAAGCATCAGGGGGAAAAGCAGGAGCCTTACAGCAGAACTGGGAGGATGATTTGGGCAGTAATAGGAACCAGAAGCTCCAAAGGGAGCCTGGCCAGACTGGCAAACAGCCCTGTGGAAAAGGATATTTTTGAAATTATGGCCAAATCTGCCTTGGTGTCGCTGGATCCATGGGGAGCTCAGCCTTCCATGGATGTGTCCCACTGACTTCCCCAAAAAAAGGTGCTGTTCCCATTTTGGGCAGAGATCCTCTGGGAAAGGAGTTTTCCAGGACCGTGCGGCCCTGGACACATCAGCACTGAGGGGAAGGAGTTTCCTGGAGTTCCCTCCTCTGTTCCCACTTGTCACTTCCCTCCCTGCAGCTCACGGAACATCTGGGCACAAGTCACCCCTCAATCAGCCTTCACCGAAGCTCATTAGTCATTGTTTCCAGTGAATAACCTTTACAAAATTAACAGAGATGGCTGCAAAGCGGTTCTTCATTTTCCATTTTTAAAAACGAGAAACATCTTTCCTCCCCTTTCCCTTTTAATATTTTTTTTAACAAATCCACAGAGCAGTTCTGCCATTACTATTCCAACTTTTTTTTTGTAATGTAACCACCAAAAATGGGCACAGAGTGTTGGGAAAATAAAAAACGCCAAGTTTTTTTTTTGCCTTGCAGAATATTTCCCTTTTCCAAGCAGCTCTGCCAATGGGACCCACAGGGGAACTGAGCTATGCTGTGACCTCCAGGACATCACCCAACCCTGAGCAGGGCTGGAGGTGCCAGGGGATTACCCAACTCTATATTATATCCCCATCCCTGTCTCCAAAGGCACTCCAGAGCTCCAAACCTGCCTGCTCCTTTGGAATTCCCTCCAGCAGGGAATGCCCAACCTGGCCAAGGAGATTCGTTTCGAGTAGCTGATGTGAAGAACTCTTCCAGCTGCTATTTCTGCACACAGAACCTCAGCCAGCCCTCCCTGACACCCCAGCTGAGCCGCTGACCTCCTTCCCTCACTCAGGTGCCTAAAGCTCCCCGTTTTCCATGGGAAGATGGGAAGTGCTTGGCATTGTTGGGATAAGCTGAAACAAACCAGCCCCAAAGCAGACCTGGTACTTGTCTCCAAGAGGCATGGCAGGCTGAAAAAGCATTTTTTCCCCTGATAAGGTTGGATTTACACCTCCTGGAGAGCTGATAGGCTGCATCCCATAAGTGAGCAGGGCTGGAACTGCGTTTCCTCAAGGAACAGATAAAGCAAGGAAAGGCATCTTGGCTAAACGCAGTGGCAAAGGTTAAGCAGAAGAGAATTTGCTAAAGTTGGGTTTGTTTTTAGTCCCAGCTCACGGCAGCTCCTGAGCTATGCATGGGGACAAATCCTGGCTCCATCCCATCCTGCTTCCCTGCAGGAGTTTGAGCATCCTCAGGACACTTCAGTGCCTTGGAGTGCACGGGAAAAAAAACGAACCTGGAAGTCCACAGCAGAAAACTCAACCTCAACACACCAAAGAACAGCGTGGGCGCCACAGTTTGTGCTGAGGGAGAGGGGGAGGCTGAGCAGGGGGAGCTTCCTGCTCATTCTGGGTCAAGAACCTGGGAAAATCAGTGCGTAACTGAATAAATGGGGGATGCGGGGAGTGCCAGGAAAAAGCAGCAGACGGCTCCTTCAGGGCTCACCACGCTTCACCAGCACCCCTCCACAGGGCTGCCATTTCCCCCTTCCCTTTTCAAACCCAATCAATCACCCTGCCCAAAGTTCATCCCTCTCTTGTTGTTCCAGCAGCAGCAGAGTGCAAAATCTGGGAGAGCCGAGGCTCCCAAATCCGGGAGGAATGAGGAGCACCCGAATTCCAGCACGGGGCTGAGGAGCAGAGCTCAGGGGGTCCCCAGCCCATTCATCTTTGTCCCATTACCAACAAGTGCCCAGCACTGGGAGATCCCCCGTGGTAACACTTGTAAAGAGCAGACAGGAGTAAAAACCTTGTTAGCGAGATTCCCACTCAATTGACCTCTTCCCTCAGCGCCAGACAATAAAATGGGCTAATTTAGGCTGCCGTAAAAAGCCCCGCTATCTGCACCTCACAAAAGCTGCACAAAGCTCTGCTGTCAAGAGCCCCATTTCTTTGATTTAAAAAGCTGACTCTGAACACAGCCAGCCGCGCCGGGAGCTTGGGGAGGCTTTGGTGTCCTCTCGAGTGTGCTGCTGCTAATAAATCGTGCCCAGGGATCCAGGGATCCCTGTCTGACAAGGAGCAGCCAGCCCTGCTCCTGTTCCCTCCTCAAGTGTCCATTTCTCTCCCTATTTTGGTCACAAACCACCCAAAGCCTCTCTCCTGCCCAGGGCAGTGTCGGATTTTCGCGGCGCTAACGAAGATCCCATTAATCCACACTCGCAGCTCCGTGAGGTTTTCCAAGAGGGAGAACTCACAGCTGCACCAATAAAGTGATTTAAAGGCTTGACCAGCCAAATCAAAGACTTATTTTCAATTAATGAGGTATTGAGTCAGGGAGCAAGACAGAAACGCACTGGTGTTCCTTTGTGGAAGGCACCAGGAGCTTCCTCCAGCCACCCACAGAGTGGGTAAAGTTCTTTTTTTAGCCTCTGAATGAGTTGGGCATAAGGTTCAGGAAAGTTTTCCAGCGACTGGAATACTTGGGAGCATCCAGAGGCTGAGCTCAGTTGTGTTTTGCTGGTTCAACAAAAAAATTTGAAGTGGAGAATAAAATATCGATTTTTTTTTTTTGCCTGCGAATAACCACAGTTTCATCCATCAGAAGGAGCGGTGTTTAAAAAAGGCGGATAAACCACATTCTGGCCATTATTCCTGAAGCTTCTGGTGAAGAGGAAGGGGCAGGACAGCACATTTATGAAAAGCACAGTGAATTGTGAGGGTTTTATTTGCTCCACCAAACAGATGGAAGTGCTAACTGTCAGGACCAGTGAGGATCTGTCTGACATTTATGGTAAAGCCATTTATGCCTGATGACTCATTTGCTTTATGGATTAAGTTCCATCAATCCAGTTTAACTCAACTCCCCAGCCAGCTCCCAGACAGGGCTGGAAAAGCTCTTTCTGGAGCATTTTTTAACACTTATTCTATATGCGTGCAAAAAATGTCACATCACTTCCAATGACATCAACTTCAGTAACTCAGGAATCGTTGTGGTTCAACGAAAAAAAAAACCAGCTGGAGAGGATAATCGGACTGACTTCATCTGGCACTGGCAGCAGCTCCCTAAATCCTGGGATTCTTTATGGTTCTCATTGCAGAGCACTCAGAATTAACTGGACTCTTGGGTTAGGGCATCACCCCAAAAATCTGAGAGACTCAACATCCCTGAGAGTAAATCCTGCTTTTGGAAACTCCTGCATTTCAACTGGATTAAATACATGCCCAGGATGCACAGTGGGAACACAGAAACTTCACGATTACTGGGAATCACTGAGGTTTATCCTGACAAACTCCCTGGTTCCATAACCCCAAACCCAGCTGGGATTTGAGGAGTGGCAGGGGTTCAGTGCAGCTCCAGGATGAAGTGGGAGCTCAGAGATCCCAGGCACCAGCAAACCTCCCAAACCCCTAATCCCTGTCCTGGAGAGAGCCTGCCAGCCCTCAGATGTTCCACTTGATAAATCCTGTCACCAGCACTTCCCATGGATTGTCACTGCTGTGGTCACAGCAGCTGCCCTGCTCCAGCCTGGAGGGAAAGGGGTGCTGGAGACATCAGCAAAGAGGAATCACCATGGCTCTGTCAGCATGGAAACCCCAAAAATCAGCGCTCAGAGCATCCTCTGCCATCCTGGCATCACCCCGGAGTCCCTCCTGGCAACACAACTGCTGCAGAAAAGCAGCAAAACTGCAACAATGGGGTCAAAAAAGCCTCCTCACCCCTCCAGTCCCTGTGCCTGTGTCCTGAGCTCTGTCCTGGGCAGCCACAAACATGAGTGACCTCACCAGACAGAGCAGCCTCAAGGGCCTCCTTGGGGTTTCCAGAGCTTCTGCACTGCAAAGTGGGAAGGTAATTGTTGGAAGTCTGGCTAAACAATACTAAATTTAAAAATAAAAAGGCTTGACTTGAACACAACCGTGACTCAGCTACAAATTCCTGGTGGTTTGGCTGAATCCAGCCGGGTGTTTGTGTCCCCATCCTGCTCAGAGGGGCTGCAGGATGGATGGAGCTGCTCTGCTGCTCCCCTCTGGGGCTCCAGGCACCACAAGAACAGCTCCTGCTGCTCTGAGCACTCAGACAGCATCCTCTGCCCAGCCCTCCTGGGAAAAACAGGTTTAGAAGCATCACCAGACCTAAATACAGCTCCAAACCCTCTCCAGGGCTGGTAAAGTTGTCCCTCCTCATGGCATCTCCACGTGGGGACCCCAAAACCTCCTCGGCCCATTCCTGCATCCCCACCAGGCTGGAGCATCGCTGTATTGAGCTTGCAGAACACAAACACAGCAATCATCAGCACAGCCCACGAGCCTCTCCCCTTGACCTCAGCAGCGAGGAGAAAATCAGCCCTCGGGCCCGACAGTAATTAACCTCTCTGGTAATTTCTCAACCTTTCTATTTTACAATCCCAGGGAGGAACTCAATTTCCTACCACGTGAGGATGCATTAGCTCGCTGTGACTGCTGGCTTTGAAGGAACGGGGCAGGGAAATGTTCCCTGCTTGTCCCTTTCCCTCAACCCCATGCTGTCCCCAACACCCAGCCCTGCTCCAACACAGCTGGGTGAGACCAAACCCTATTTATTCCACCCAAAACTGCTGGATCCTCGCATCAGCAGCCTCATGGCTGCTTCTTAAGATTAAATTAAGACTCATGCCTTAAAATGAAGAGGTTTTTTGGAGCACAGGGCTGCTTGCAGAGCCCGCAGGATGCTGTGGGTCTGTCTGTGGCTATCCCAAATCCAACTGTGGCGCAGTTCAGCAAGGACTCCTCACTGGAAGGGAAGGACAAGCCATTCCCTCAGAGGAGAACAAAAGCCAGATGGCTTTGCTAATTCTGGAGAGCTCTCCTGGAGAAGCTGCTGCTCTGCCAACACCCAAACACCAGTCAAGGACTCATGGCAGGGCAGGAGACACCAACACAAGGTTCATTCCCAGGTGGATCCTTCCCATCCCAACCCCAGATAACCCACAGGGTAAATAACTCCTGCCCTAAAGCAAACACTCCCCACAGGCACAACCCCGAGCAGCCTCTGAGTAACTGGGAACCCAGAGCTTATCCAAAATCCTTTTCTGGGAACACAGAGCTGATTCCCACAGACAACACAGCCAGGATCCACCAGCAGCATGGATTATTGACATGGTTGCTTTACGAAGTCCAGCCACCCTTCCAGCTTCCCACCCTCAACGGGGGATGATTTTCTTGGCTTATCCCTGCCACCTTCCCTGGAATCCTCACCAAATCCTGACAGCCCAGAGCCTTTCTCCTCCCTGCCATCCCCTGTGACAGCTCTGAATTCCCCTTCCCTCAGCTCTCTGCTCCACTCAGTGCCATCCCTGCCTCACTTCTCATGGTGAGACCTGAAGAGAACAGGAAAGAGAAGACAAAAAAGATAAAGCAGGCTGAAATGGACATTTAATGATGGGGCAGGAGCCCAGGCCAAGCTCCAGCCTCCCCACACATCCCCCCTGCCCCATCTCCCCATCCCTTTCCTGCCAGCACTGCTTCATCCCCAGCTGCCACTTGGCCTAAGTGAGACCTCCATCCTTTCACAAAAACATCCAGTCACCCCTTTGAATGTCCCCAAAAGCTCTGGGGCTGCTTCAGGCTCTGTATTTCACCTTTCCCAGCCTCAGCTCTGCCTGCCTGAGGGGCTGCAGTGCTGGCATGAAGCACCACATGCCCACCATGCCCTGGGCTACCCTAGCCTGACCCAGAAATGAGCATTTCTTCCACAGGCAATCCATCTTCCCCAGCTCTGTGCCAGTGCCCAGACTTTGGAGAATGCGATTTTGTTGGAAAATTTACCAGATGAGTGGAAAAAACCCAGCTCAGGCCAATTAGCAAGGTGTCATTTAATGAAGATCCAGGAACTTTGGGGACACAGGGCAGAGAGCAAAACAAATTTGCAGAGAGCAAAACAATCCTTGAGGCAGAGGCAGCTCAGAAAAAAACAGGTGGTGCTGGCAGGAGCTCAGAAAGCACCAAACCTGCAAAGTATTTACTGCAGGGCCATCCTAGCAGTGCATTTTCTAGGTTTTTCTCTGTTTTCCAAGCGCTGCAGGAAGGGCACAACATCCCTCAGCAGGGCTGTCGCACACAGCCTGGCAGGGACGGGACAGAGCCAGGCTGCACGAGAGCCACAGCTGGGATTTTCTGCAGAAAATGGGAAGATTTAAAGCAGGGAAGACAAGGAGGGAAAACTGGAGTGTGGGTTGAGTGCCCTTCCCCTGCAGGAGCAGGGGAAGGAGTTGACATCCTTCTTAAAATAGGATTTTTCTGCATTTCTCCTCACAGACCTCTCTTACGGGATGGGAAGGTACATCCAGGGAAAATCAGCCAAGCAGATGGGGCTGCAGGAAAGGGAAAAGGCAGCCAAGGTGGCTTTAAAAAAATAATAAAGCAAATACAAAGAGCTGCTAAAAACACCCAGAGAGAGAGAAATCCTTAAATCAACAACCGGCTCAGACACTCTGCTGGCTATTTTTACATATTTACGTCTGTTAAGCAAACCGCAATTTATCTCCCAGGATTTTTTTGGGTGCAAAGCCATCAGTTCTGGCCGTGGAAAGCAGGATGGCACTGAACGGTTTCCCCAGTCTGGAAAGGTGGCTGGACTGGGAGAGGAGCTGCTGTGACAAAAGGCTGCTTTATATTCACTCCTTCCCTGCAGCCTGGCCAAGCGCTGTGCTAACACAGGCAAAAAAAATCACAGCAGAGGTTTCTGCAGCTCTCTTGCAAAGAGGGGGAAAATAATGGCGCAGCTCAGGTTTTTGATGGGAAAAGAATGGAAAGAAAGAAAAGAAGAGCCCCCTGAAAGTCCCACCTCTCTCCACCCCGATAAAAAGGGAACATCACAATAGGAAAATGAAACCTGAGAGCAACGGCGGGCTTTACATTCGCAAAAAAGAGCGTTTTTAAACTTTCTTTTTTTT
>VZRM01002336.1:275240-328835 GCA_013397955.1 Grantiella picta | reverse complement strand
TTTTTTTTTTTTAATTGTGTGCTCTGAGCAGATGGTCTGAGCCCCCCCAGCAGATTGGAAACACATGTGAAGAAGCAGGAACCTGAACCACAGGTTTTTATTAAACTGCGGCGCTGCAGTTCGAATTTCCTCGCGTCGAAGTGAGGATTTTCTCTCCAAAGCAGCAGCTGCGGGGTGGGTCACCCCTAAAAAGTGCTTTATTTATGTTCACACATGTGGCTGCCCATACCTGTGAGTCCCTTGGATGCTGATAAAACTTACAGATCTCAGTGATGTCATGAGCACGAGGCTGAGGCTGATTTTGGGGATCCCAGAATGGATATTTGTAGATGTGACATGTACAGAGGTCAAGCACTGCTGACCCCAACCAGCTCCTCCACTGAGAGAGGGAAAACCACCCAGGTTTGGGGCTTGTGAAAGGTTTCTGTCACTCCTGCAGGAACACAGGATTGAGTCACCAGAGGTTCTCACTGCCCTGGGATGGAAACCTTGCAATGGATCGAATCTGGATCTAAGGAATCCATACCACAAACCAGGCTGGACTGGGAGAAATAACTCCTCTGCTGGCTTAGTTTGGAGCTGCTGGGCAAAGCTGTCCATTGTATTTCGGGGCAAGAGTGAAAAAAAAAGGTAAAAAACCCTGACTGACTGCAGCAAACCCTTCCAGAAAACCAGAAAACCCCTTGGGTTTTTTTTGGCTGCTCCCAAACTCCCAGGAACATGGCAAAGAGTCTGACTGGTTTTTCCCCTCCCCAGCTTTGACTCAAGTAGGCTTTGTCTGCCCTAAATGTACCTAAAGACTTTTAAGAAATTTGTCTTTTTATTCTCCTTACCCTGTCTGCCCACTGTTTCAGGTAAACCCCATTAAGGTATGAAGAGGAAATACCTGGAGTAGAGCTGTTGTAAGGATTTACTAGAGGGAAACACCTCTACTAAAGGATTCACCCACCCTGTGTTTACAACAGTTCATCCCTAAATATTCCCCCTGCGGACACCAGAAACCACACGGAGTTACTCAATTTGAAGGTTTAAAGCAAGCCATGAGGCAGCACTCTCCTCTAATGAATTCATTAGGACATAAATGCATTTTTTTGGCTGCTTTCCCCCCCAAAAGCAGCCCTGGGTGATCCCCCCGTGCAGCCGCAGGTGTGTCTGTCCATCCCAATAACTCCTCCATCTCAGGGCTGATTTCAATCACTCCTGACAGCGAGAAAAGGCTGGGGATAATTAAACTGCTATAAATGTCATGGAAACAGACAGCTGAGGAAAAGAAATCATCCCAGAGCATCGTCTGGGGGAGGCTGTGGTGAGCTCTCATCTGATCACATCCACATCAGACCCAGGCACGCTCAAAGCATCTCTTTAACGTCCCCACCACCCCTTTAATGTCCCCACCAGAAGCTGCAGCAACCACGCGACACAAATTACAAGGAATCTCAGCCTGACTGATCTCAGAGCATCTCCGAGCTTCCCAATTCCCGCAGCCGCCGGGAGAAGATGAGCCGAGCCACCACAAAATGAGCAGTTTCCCCTTGCCTCGGTGGCTAAACGAGGAAAACTCCCCGTTCTCCTCAATTTTCCAGCCCCGAGGAAAATGGGAGAGGAAAGGGAGAGTGGCCAGGTCCCTGCTAAGCCAGATTCCAGAGGGATTTCATGGGATGCGGAGGATACCTGGAGTCACATCCAGACTGGCACAGCCACCTAGGTGACCTCAGCTGAGCCTTGGCAGTGGCTACAACACACTTGGAATCATTCCTGCCTCTCCCAAACACACTTGGAATCCTTCCTGCCTCTCCCAACACCCCAGCATCAAACCCCTGGAGTTATTTTTTCCCCCCGTGACCACACAGCAGCCTGGCACTCTGTGATTTCTGCCTCCAAACTCCTCATTTGGAAGTTTCAAATCAGCATTTGTGTCATTCTGCACACAAATTGCAGCCTTGGGCCCTAAGAATAGAGGCCCCACAATCAGCATGTGCTGTGTTGTCGCTGCTTCTACATCCACAGCCTAACGGTGTGGTCACTGAACAGCTGGTTTTTTGTTCTCCTCCTCCAGATGATAAATTCCTAGTGGAAATCTAGAGGATGACTTTGAAAGGAATGCTTTAAAAGCTGCTCAAAACGGAGTTTTAAGGTATTTTTTAATCAAGGCGCCCTCCATCTGCTTATAATATTAATCCCACCCCCTGAGAGTGACTCCATGGCAAGAGATCCCTCAAAACCCCCAAATCTATCCCTCAGATATTCCCCAAATCTATCCCTCCAGAATTCGAACACGGTTTCCTTTTTGCCTTTTTTTAAAGTTATTCTCTATTCCAAAGCTTTCGCTGAACCACCAGTGTGAAAAACACCCCCAGCAGCAGTTTTTCCAGCAGTTTCTTCCCAGTGTTTTCCAGTTGGAGCTGATTTGGCTCAGGTACATTCACACGGAGCAGTTTTGTTCCCTAATTGAAGCATCAAGTCAGATTATGCTTCTGAAGCAGCAAATGAGACCGTTCACCAAAAAAAATCTCTTTATCCTTGCTCAAAATGTTTACTTCCCTGGATATGCTTAAACAGGATAACTCAGGAAGCACCTAGAAATGGGATTTTGCAATTTCATCCTCATCTTGACAGTCTGGAAAAGAAATTTCCATGCAGGGACAAAGCAAGGGGACAGGGTGGTGCTGTCCCCGAGAGCCACCCCGAGTGTCCCATGCGCCAGCCAGGCTCAGTCCCACGGACAGCATCCCAAAAAAAACCTCATTCAGGCCCTCTGGAAAGCTGCATTAACTCATGGCCTGCACATTGTGGGAGGCATCACACAAAGAGGGAGAGGGTCAGCCTGACCTTCGGTGTCCAGCGTGGAAATTTAAAGAAAATAAAAGCAAAAGAAAAATCCCACAAAAGCCCAGCCCAGGCCTGGGCGAAGTGAATGGGACAAAATGAATGGCTGCCATTGTGTGCCCTGCCGTGCCAGCCCTGTCACTGGCAGTTAATAATGCTGCGATGGGGAGGGGATGGAGCCATAAGCAATTTCCAAAGAATCCCCTGGTTTTGTGTCTGGGGTACCCCAAATAACTCTGCCTTTCTGGAGCTCAATGCCCTGCGCTCCATAGGATGGCCTCAACAAGAGGTTTTCTCCATTTTCCTCATCCCACTCATTAGGAATCCCTGGAAGGAACCCAAGACCCCATTTCCCCTTGTCCTCCCCTGCTCTCTGAGCACCAGGTAGCCCAGGCCAGCCTGGCTGTCCCCAGTGCCACCACCTCCCAGCTGTCACCTGACAAAGGTGACATCCCCACAGTCTGGCTGGTGTCCCAACCCCAGCCCAGGATCTGAGCAGAGCCCTGCTGTCCAGGCTGCCTTTTCCATAGGAAACAGCAGAGTTTTCCTTGGAGAGGAGGCACAGCCTCCGAAAACTCCACATAATCCCAAATTCGAGGCTGCCAAAGGCTGCCCAGCCTTCCTTTCCCTCTTGTGGCTGTGCACAGCTGACCACACACTCCAATTCCCTATTTTCCTTACCACTCCACTCAGTGCTGCCTTTCCCCCCCTCCAGCTCCATCCCCTGATGTCACCACCTCGCGCTCACGCCGTTCCAAGTTTCCCCTCTCCCTCCAAATCAAATAATCTGCTAATAACCCGGAGCTGCAGGGCTGGCTTTTTCCTGGAGGAGTCATTTTTCAATGACATATGTGTGAACCATCAGGGATAGTTTAAAAACAGATTCCCCCTCATTACAAGCCCGGCACAAAGTTGCTCCTTTGTGTCTTCCCCCTCTGCACAGAGCGACGCCGTTCCCTGGCTCTGGTTTCGCGTTGATTTATTTCCCTTTCATCTCTGGAAAACTGGGGGAACAAGATCAGCTTCTGCTGCCTGTGCCGCCCACACGAGGGTGGATGGTGAGGGGGTCTCTGTCAAAGTGGAAAATGTGGAGTAAAGCAAAGCTCTTGGCTTGAGTTACTCATTTAAGAACTTGCTCAAGTGGAGGTGCTTGCTGGGTTTTTACTCAGCCCTGTGTGAAAAAGGAAAAAGGGTCCCAGTCTGCCTGGGAGGCGTTGTTCCCAACGATCCAGAGGGCTCTGGGTTTCATTCCCACCTCTGGCTCCGGGGGAGGTCGGGGATGCAAAGGGAAGGAGAGGATTTGGGGGAGGTGGGGAGCAAGAGAGACAGGAGAGCAGCTGCTCCGGGTGCAGAAAGGGAAGGGGCAGGAGAGAAATGCCACCTGAGATCCCAGAAGGGCTTGGGATGGAAGAGACCTTAAAGATCATCCAATTCCTGCTGGGCTGGAAGGGACCTTAAAGCTCATCCAGTTCCTACTGGGATGGAAGGGACCTTAAAAATTATCTTGCTCCTACTGGGCTGGAAGGAACCTTAAAAATTATCTTGTTCCTACTGGGCTCACTCCTTTGCAAGGGTGGCTCTTGGATTCCAGAGCCCATCAAGGCTTCCTGCTCGCAGCAGATGGAACCTCCTGAAGCACCCAAAAACTTGCTTTTACTCCATTTTTTCCCCTCCTAGCCAAATATCTGGAAGTGGAGCTGCCGTTTCCTCAGCCCCACAGACAGGATTTCCACTCCCCACTGCCACGACCCCAAATCCACCCTGAGGTTTCCTCCACACCGAGGTGGCTCAGGATCAAGGGGTTTGTGTGCACAGAGGCTTTTAATCAGCACTCGGAATGTTTTCTGCCCCAGGAGGTGAATACAGAATCCAGGTTTTATGGATTAAAGGCAATGGGGGGAAAATAGACCTGACTGCCAAAGGGATCTCGGGGTGTAAGTGGGATTACACGCTTTGGCTCGGGGATATCTGCTGACACACTCAGAACTGAACTGAACATCAAATTTTGGTTGGGAAAGTGCTTTCCTGCTTTTGGCTGGCGACAATCACCCAGCCATGGAGCAGGGACCTGCTGGGACCACCCGAGGAGGAGGCTTTGTAAAGGTTCCTGTTGCTAATTCCCAAAATTTGGCTGCTCAGGAAGGAGCTGGGAATGGAAAGCTGAGCTGCTGAGCAAACATAGGTGTGACACCTCTCACCCACACACCTCTCTCCCTCTTTTTCCAGGAAACTCAAATGTGTCCTTTGATATTGTTCGTGCCCCAAAGGATTTTTTCCATTAGGTGCTTATTATTTATCCATGAAAAATTATTTGGGTCTTATTTATTCCTGCAAGACAATCTCCCCTCAGTATCTGTTATCTCAACTTCAGGATTCAAAATGAAGAAAATCTTGCTTTAGAGTTGGACTTGGACGTTTCTTGGTGGGTCCCTTCCAGCTCAGGGTATTCTGGGATTCTTAGAGCATAAATTCTGCACAGTTGATAAAAAATTATAAAATTATATATTTGAAATATATATTATACAATAATGCATTCCCAGCTGGGATTTCATCGTTCTGAGCATCCCCAACTCGAATGTCACCATTCTGAGCACCAAGCTGGGAGAAGGGCAAACACAACCTGCAGATCAATTTGCTCCAGCGAGGCACCAAAGCCTCAGGAAAACCTTGCAGCGTTTGCAGACATTCCAGAGCAGAGAACAGCGCACAAAAGCCATATTGAGCACCGATTCTCCCCACACGTTTCCCTGCAGTGGCCAAACTCTGTTTGTTCAAGCAGGTCTGACCTCCTGAACCCCAGCCAGGGCTGGCTCTGTGCGCAGAACAACGAGCCCAAGGGCAGGATTTTTTTTTTTTCCATGTTCTTGCAGGGAATAGAGAACTCCCAACCACCCCAGTCCCCATCCAATCTTCTGCACAAGTCATTAGGAATTCCCTCTTCCAGCTCCCATCCCGGGGGGAAGTGTTTATGGGGAACATTTCCATCGGAGTGAGAGCTACACCTGCACGCTGGGGATGTCTGGAGTGGGCTTGGGTTTTCCTTTGGGTTTTGGCAGGCAGCCCAGGCTGCCTCGAAAAGGGGAAAATGGAATAGAAAGAGCTCGGCGTGTGTGAGGAACATGTGTTCTGTTTGCTCGGGTCTGAGCAAGGAGGAAAGGGGGTGAGCGTGGAGTCGGCCCTGGGGTTTTTGGGTTGGGATGGGATTTAGGGGAGGTTGTGGTGCGGGAAAAGCTCCCTCAGGGAGGTGGCAAAAGGCAGGGAAAATAGCAAAAATATCAAAACTGCAGAGAAGCAGCAGCGTGAGCATCGTCGAGCCAACAAGACCACAAACCCTGAGCAGCTTCACAGCCTGGTGCTCATCATCCTCCTCCTCCAGCTCCCAGGGTTTGGCTCAGATGAGCCTTTATTTCCCATAAAATCACTGCAACAATGCAAACCCATCCACCCTTTTGTAATCAGAAGAAGATTTTTTCTTCTTTACAGGCTTCTCCTGCAAAAAAATTAACTTTTATGCAAATAGGACTAATTGAGGAACAACCTCCCACATAGAAGGAGGTTCCCAAGTGAGCAGGGAAGGGAAACATGGCCTGGTTTGGACCAGGGCACCCTGTCACGCTCTGCTCCCAATAATCCCTTTTCCATCTTGCACAGGGATGCTGCCAAAAACATCCAGCTGGAAACTTCTCCCCCAAAGCACAAGCATTTGGCTTTCCCCCGCTGCTCAAACCGAGGAAAATCACCTTTCCCAAACACATCTAGTTGCTCTCCCTTCCCAGCACACCCCAAATCCCTTCGTGGTGCTTTTCCTGCTCGTGCAGCTCCATCCTTTCCCCTACAGCCCTCCTGTCCACACCAACCCTACAAACCTGGGAATGATGTCACTGGTGAGAGAGCAGCAGCTTTCCAGCATTACATCACCCTGTCTGGGCTCAGCCATCAGCCTGCTGCTCCTCAGACTTTCCATGGAAGAATTTCAGCCCCCCTCCTCCTCCCTCCTGCTACCCGAGGAGGGGGAAGCAAACCCCAAACGGAGCCAGGGAAGAGTAATGACCCCGCAGCTCCGAGCATCCATCACCCCAAACGAGCCTGGGGTTTGCTGCCTGCCAGCACTGAGCGCTCAGCTCTGCCAGGGGGATGTCAGGAACAACCAGACGTGGCTCCCCAAATCCCACAGAATCTCCACAGGGGATGGAAATGGCTCTGGCGGATGAGTTTTGCTTCCCACAGATCGGTTTTCCTGCGATTTTTTTTTTGGTCTGCAGTGCAGGAGGGACCCCAGGCCAGGTCAGGGAAAGGGGACACAAACTGGCTGTCCCCTCCTGGCCAGCAGGGGTGAGAGCCCTGCAGCATCCCTAGCCATGGCAGATCCCGATTTTCCCTCAGCATCCCTGCCCATCCCTTTGGAAAACACTTTTCCAAAGCCACTCGCCTGCAGGAGTCCCTGGGACTCAACCACCAAACTGCTTCTTTGAGGAATATTGACCAAAAAGTGTTGGTTTTCCACCAGCCAGGAGCAGCAGGAAGGCAGTGGATCCTCACACAGGGATGAGGTCCAGTGTCCTCCACCAGGAATT
Organism: Grantiella picta; assembly: GCA_013397955.1. Lineage (NCBI taxonomy): Eukaryota > Metazoa > Chordata > Aves > Passeriformes > Meliphagidae > Grantiella > Grantiella picta. The sequence continues at coordinate 321,435 of VZRM01002336.1, read as the reverse complement.
CACAGCGGGCATTATTTCTCCATCTTCATGCCTAGGTGCTCCAGATCCGCAGCATTTCCCACCCTTTGCCAACAAAACCCTCAACAGCAGCATCCTGAGTCAAAAACTGCCCAAATCATGGAATTCCAGATGGAATTCCAGACCAATTCCATGGCTTGGGTTGGGAGGGAGCTTAAAAATCCATCTTTTCCAGCCCTGCCATGGCTTTAAATCTGGACAAACTCTAAGAAGCTCTAAGACCTCACAGCTTCCTAAGGCTGATGTTTCACTTGGCACTCTGGAAAGATAAATGATAGACTGCAGGAGTGTTTTAAACATCAATAAAAGCGTTTTTATGATCTGTTTGAACAATAAAGTGCTTTGTAAGCTATCAGAGGCCTGCAGGCATTTGATACCAGCAAACTGCACTAATTATCTGCACTATGCCAATGCAGTTGCTTTTACAGTTTATGAAATGGAATTTACCACTGACCAAATGGAAAAAAAAATCAAATCAAAAACCAAACAAACCCACAGCAAAACCAACCCAAAAATAAAAATAATTTTTTTTTTTAAAAAAAGTGTATTTTGTAATCATGACTCCATCCTTACAGGCAACCCTGACCCAGTCACCAAGCTTGACTGCAGGCCAGATGGCTGGACCTGCAATTACCCAGCAAATCGAAATGAAAAACAAAGAGTTTCAGCAAAGTGTGTGCAAACAATCCAGCTGATGTTTCCAGCCAGCCTCTCACTTTCCTCGCTGGCACCTGCCAGGGAGAGGTCAGAGGGACCAGGGCCAGTTTGGGGTGGCGCTGAAAGCCCCCGAAGCACAGAGTCACTTTTACAAGCTGGTTCTGCAATTCTTTTCGTGGCCCTGATAAAGCCAGATGACGTCCCTGGGCACCTGGGTAAGGCGATGCTGGGGCTGAGGTGTTGCCAAATCTCGCATTTGGGTTTTGATCAGATCGACTGCACCAAAAAAACCTTCCCCGTTAATTGCAAACCCATCCAGAGGAATAATCCTCAATAATTGCAGACATTTTCTAGGCAGCACCGCTCTCCTGGAAGAGCCCAAAACTGTGATTTAATCCATATGTCTCAAGTGCACCATTTTAAAGAGGATTCTTTGGGGGGGGAAAAAAGCGAGCAAAGCGGGAGGAATGACGAGAAAACCAGCAAGCAAATGGAGAATTATTAGGAGACTGGGGAAAGCTACAGACATCTTCAATAAAGATCCCCAAATGCTGGCTCAGAAGGTTTCATTTTCCATCCTCTCACGCCGTGCTATATGGTGGTGGTGTAAAACATCCCCTCTTTGCACTCCCTGAAAGACTCCACGGCAAAGGAGGTGAAATCAGATTTGGCAGGGCCAGCCAAGCAGGCAGCCAGCACTGTAAATTACCTGCTTTCAGCAGCCTGCCAAGGCAGGGGAAAAGAAATGGGAACATGGATCCGTGGTGCATCCTGACAGACAAATCCAGGGGAGTCAAAAAAAAAAAAATCCCGATTTTTAAAGATGCTTTCTGAAGGTTGACAAAAACTTGGTCAATCTGAGCTTTCCTGGCTGCTTCCCGAGGCTCTGGGCTGAGCTGGGTCCAACTCTGAGCTCATGAGGAGCTTCACGGAGCTCAGGGGAGCTGCTGGTTTGAAGATCACAGAATTTCAGGATCACTGAGGTGGGAAAAGACTCCGAGATCATCAATCCCGATGATGTCCCAATCCCCACCTTGTCCCCAGCCCAGAGCCCTGAGTGCCACATCCAGTCATTCCTCGGTCACCTCCAGGAATGGGGATCCCAAACCTCTCTCCCAATGCTCAACAACTCTTTCCACGAATAAATTCTTCCTGAATTGGGGATTTTCTGGGTTCTCCCCTATCAGAAGTGTTCCAAATCCCCACCTTGCCATTGCTGTTGATGCTGCACAGGACCCTCCTGCCACCAGAACAGCTAAGACAGAAATGCTGAGGCAAAATTTAAAATTAGGGATTCAGACCTGAGGCTCCCCAGGAGCCGAGAAAATCTGTAACTCAAATTGCCACCAACTTCTCCAAGTTCACTGCACCCCAGCACATCAATCCTTGGAGCACACAGAGAATCAATCTCCTCCTGGAGCAGGGAGAGCCTCTTTGATGTGTTCAGAGCAGATCTGCCCGCAAGAAGAGCCTCTGAAAACTTCTCCATCCCCCAAAACCAGCACGAAACACCCTAAAATGCACCCTCATCCATAAAAATGCACATTCATTTCTACCTCTTCCACCACAGCAACAGCTTTGATCCAACCTCAAGCTCGGACAAAAACAACCTGCAGGAGAAACAGAACTTCGCAGAGGTGGAAACACCACGGCCAAGAGCATGGGAAGGGAAGGAGAGAGCCCTGAGCAGAGTGAAACGAAATCTGGGATTATCAAGCGCGGGGATAATTGCTTTTTTTTAAATGTAAACAAGGCTGAAGATGAAAAGAGAGTTGGCATTTCGACCCCAGGAGCACCTGAAGGGCCCCAGTGTCTGGGCTGGGAGCATTGATGTGTCTGCTCTGCTTTGTGCTCTGGTGCCTTGGAGCTCGCAGCAGCCCTGAAATCACCTCTGGCACTCTGCCCAGCCTCGCTGGCTCATCCCAGCAAAAAAACTGCTTTCCCTCCATTGCTGGTGGCTTGGTTTTGCTCGTGCTCCTCAAAAAAAAACCAAAAAAACCCCCCAAAACCAAAACCGAATGATGACAGCAAAAGACTCCAAAAAAACCCCGTGAAACGCGAAAGAAAACCAAAACCAAGTAACTACAAAAAAACCCCAAAAAGCCTCCCCAAAATATAAAAGAAAACAAAAACCAACCAAACAACCCCAAAAATCAATAAAAACCCCCCAAAAAATTAAAAAACCAAGCAAACCCCCCCAAAACCAAACAAAAACCCCTCAAAAACCCCCATAACGAAACCAAGCAAACAGAAAAAATACCAAACAAGAAACAAGCCAAACACAAACCAAAATCCCCCTCAAAAACAACAAAAACCTCCCAAAAAATCAACAAAAAAACCAAAAAAAACCCCAGAAAACAAAACAAAAAAACCTCCAAAAATGCCACAAACAAACCCAACCAACAAGAAAAAAAAAAAAGGAAAAAAACCCCAAACAAAAAACCCCAAACAAAAAACCCTCAAAAAACAAAACAAAACAAAACCACCACAAAGGAGGAAAGGAAACCCAAAGCAGCATCTCTCAGCATCCTCCACCCCTGCAGGGTGCTTTGCTCCATCCCAGGACAGGTTGTGCACAATTTTGATTTTGTCAGCCCCACCTGGCCACAGGTGGATGAAACCCCTTTGAGTTTCACCTTGTTTGGCGGGATCAGAGGAAAACCCTGAGTTTTCCAGCCCAAATCAGACCACTGAGATGCACTGATGGCACTCAGCTGCTCAAAATCACCTCCTCCTGTCTCTAAAGGGGCCGAAAGTGAAGGATATAAACCTTAAAAAGCAATATATTCATGCCCTGAGCTCTTCCACACATGGGAAAACTCAGTTCATCGACTCCAGCCACTGCTGCAAACCAAGGTTGTTTCCAGAGGGTCAAAACACCGCTTAACTTGTGGGACAGCACTGCAAAATTTCACACAGATGAACCAAAAATAATTGGCAGCAAAGGCACTCACTTGTCCCTAGGGTGTCCTCAGCAGTTTTACCAAAACCTATTCATTTTCTTTATCAATGTCCACACTGCAATTGAATGATGCCAACTGGAGCCAGGGGCTCTGTGAGACTTTTATCAGCACAGAATAAGCCTCTTGCTGGCAGATCAGGAGACAAAACGGGATATCCAGCGGAAAAATGGAGCAGCGAGGTCTGAATAAAGCTCATTTTGCTCATCAGGCCAGAAGGGATGCTCTGGAGTGACACTGAGCAGGAGAACAGAGCTGAGACCTCAGCACTGCCCAGGCCAAACTGTTCATCTGAGACGCCTCCAAACACCCCCAGAGGGGTTAAATTCATCCACCCAGCCCAGGGATGGAAACATTTACCTGCCACACACACCTAAAGATCCTCCAGCTGTGGGCGATGGGATTGCCCTGTTCCCTAAAAGGTGACTCCAGGGATGGACCATGGGCAGAAAATGGGCATCCCCAGGATGTTTTGGGAAGTCTCCATGGGTTCCAGGATGAAGATGCTTTGCTCTCCATGAAAATGCTTTTCCCAAGCCTCCTCCTCTCTCCATTCCCACACTACACCACCAGGACTGTGCTAGGATTTGGTTTTTCACTCATGTTTAAAGGAAAGCACATCAAAAGCACAGCTCTTCCCTCTCAGACCGAGACACTTTCACACGTCTTGACTTCCCCCAGTGCTGCTGCAGCCACAGGAACAGCTCTGACTGCAGCAGAGAAAATATTTATCCTCCACCACGGGCTGCTTTTTTGTCCTTTCCCTCTCTCCCTGTGAAAAAAAACCCTTTGCAGCCTCACTGCAGCATCCCCTCAGGCACAGCTTGAAACTTCCCACCCCGGCAAGAGCCTGTCCTGACATTTGTAAACTCCTGTTTTGAACAACAACCCAGCACAAAACCCAACTTGTACAACCTGGGCTTGGGGCTTGGCCCCTTTTCAAACCTCCCCAGGCCCGACAGAGATCCACACAGCCTCCCAGCTAATTGAATTTTAATGAGAGGAAGTCATTTTTCCACTGGAAGAATGTTTTGCTAGAGAAATATTTTGAAACTGCTCTAACCTTTCCTGCCAGGCTTTTCCTTTTTTTTTTCCTTTGCAGCAGAACACGAGTGAGGAAGTTCCCATTTGGGATCTCTATGGACAGAGCTGCTCCCCTCCCAACCCCAGCCAGGTCCAGCCCTTCAATAATTACAGCTTTCAACACAAAAAGGGTTTGGGGTTGGTTTCATTTCAGTCCTGACAAGGAGGATATGAATTCCCACATGAATTTACAGCTCTGGTGCAGAGACAGAGCCAATCCCAGCCCTCCCCAGTGCTGTCCCCAATCCCCCTCCCACCTCACTGGGTTATTCTGATTTCCAGCAAAACTGACAAACACAGAAGAGCCAGGAAAGTCCATGGGTGCAGAAAACCCCGGGGAGCACCTGGGGATTCCAGCAGCAGCTCCATCCCCTCCCTGTGCTCCAGAAACCCTCAGCTTTCCAGGAATACATAAATCTAACAGCTTACACCCTTTCCCCATTGTTCCTGAGGCACAGCTTTGCCTGCACAGTTTCTGCTTCGCCTTGCAGAAAGGAGGAAGGAGGGGCCAAAGGAAATGAAGTTGCTGAGATATGGGGGAAATTAAGTTCTAGTCCACTGCCTTCAGAAATCCTATTCCACCCCAGTTAATGCTGCTGGTGTGTCTTGAGTCTGTGTGAGGAGGGTGACCAAAAATGAAAAAAAAAAAAGATAAATGCCAGAATGTTTTATATCCATGTTGTACAGTATCAGTACTTATCAGACAAAGAAAAAAGTATTTTCTGATTACCCACTTCTCATAAGTCCTAGCAAGATCTTGAAGCTGCAGCTCATTTCCAGAATGGGCAAGAGGCTCCTTTCCATCCCAAAACTAAGAAAACCCCACAGCCCCTTGCAGTTTAAGACCTTTCAGCCCTTGGCCAGGGTTAAAAGAGGAGCTGGGAGAGCACTTCCACCCATCAACACTTGGATTCAATTCCCCTCCTGGCAGAGCAATCAGCTGTCCCAAAATCAGGGGAGCCCTAAAAGCCACCTGGGAATACCCCAAGTTTCAGGGGCAATTATGGAAACTCTGTTATTTTACCGAATGACAGAGCCTGAAGTGGAGGTTTCTCATCCATGTGATACCAAATCCTTTCCCTGGACCTGAGCTGGAGAAGAACTCACCACTTCATAGAACAACTCCCCTCCAAACACAGCATCCAGCGCTGCAGTATTTGGCAGAACATCCAACACTCGCAAAAGACACTCCGGTGCCCATTAAACCCAGCTTTTACTTTCCATTTTAATTGTTCAACTTCCCAGGGAACGTCTCTTAATTTAACACAATTCTGAGATCCAGCTCTGACTCTGACTCTGGGATTTTGGCAGCAGATGCACTCAAGTCCATGCATTCCTGCTCTGTTTACAGCAGGCCAGCTCCCAGATGTTGGTAATATTAAACAGACTGGAACTTTCCCTCTGAGTGACAGCAAAATGCAGACAAGAACTGGCTTTGCTATGGCTCTGATTATCCATGGAGAGGAGATATTCCTCATCCCTTTGCTGGGCTGGGGATGCCCTGGAGATACAGCTCTTCCCCCGCAGAAATTCCATAAAAATAAGGAGGTGGAGATCGATAGGGCTTGGTTTACACTTCAGCGCACTGGTGGTGATTTCAGGGAAGAAATTCAGCTCTCAACAAAGATCAGGAATGAGATTCTCATCCGCACAAAGCCTCGCAAGCTCAGCAGAGCGCAGAAGTTGATTTTGCCAGGGAAATGCATACATTAAACAAGTTGCTGAACTACGGGGAAAACTTCTCCCATATGTACCTTGTCTATAAATAATCCCTGCTTCAATCACAGGAGCTCATGGGAATGTTCAACCCCTCAGGATTTCACTCTGCCTTTGAAAGGAGGCGTGTGGGAGGTGACAGGGCTGCCAAGCAAGCTGTCAAGGAGAGTCCCTTCATGTCATGGAGCAAAAGAACCAACAATCCATGGCCAATGAGCGGAAAAAGAGCAAATTCCTGCAGCCCCAGGGCGAACTGGGGCTTGGGAGGGAGCTGCTGCCCTCAGCCTTCATTCACTGCCCCTGCAGCTCTAAATCTCAGCGAGGGGATGAATGAGAACCTTGTGAGTCCTTAAATGTGCCAAGAGCTCCAAAATCCCAGCACAGAGATGGTCCAGAACCCCAGCAAGGGCTTGAAACCAGAGAACAAGAGGAGCTCACTCCAACAGCTCACCTGAACCTCAGCTTTGATCATCACTACAAAAATTATTTACCCAATGGAACAAAAATTTTAAAATTACAGCCACGTTCTACTATGCCAAAACCCAAGCCAGATTTGAAAAACGAGCTGGGAGTATCTCCCCATCCCTGTGGAACACCTCCAGAGCTGCTCCACGCCCTAACTCACCTCGAAGACCTCCTCATCCAAAATCCTGGTCCCAAAGACGATGATGCCGTTGACGTCGATGATGGGATGCTCGCTGCGGTCCAGGAACTTGGTGATCTTCTTTTTGCAGTCCAGGATCAAGGTGACGTTCTTCTTCTGCACGCTCAGAGCCACTCGGTGCCACCTGCGAGGACACAGCCCACACACGGGTCAGGCAGAGCCCTGGGCTTCGCACGACAAGCCAATGATTGTACAAAAACGAGCTTTTAGGAAGCGATGTTCTGCAAACCTCAGTGGGAATCCTCCTCAGTGGGAAGAGTTTCACTGGACAGAGGAATGCCGGTTGNAATCCTCCTCGGGCAGACCCTGAAGGGTTTCACTGGACAGAGGAATGCTGGTCGACAGCTTTCCTCCCTCCAAATCAGCGAGGAGAGGGCCAGTTCTGGCTTCAGCAAGAAGCAGGGATAAAAACCACGTGGATGACTCCCTTTTCCACCCTCTTTTGAAGCCCTGCACAAGTCTCAGCACGGATTTTTGCAAGACAAACTGATTTTTTTTTTTAAGGCCCTTTGCAGCAAAATCGCTGCTCCTACCCCCATAAGCACCAGCCAGTAGCACTGACTGCTCATTTACAATTCTTACAGATATCAAATTAATTCACCAAAGGCCAAAACGACAGCCTGGGGCTCTTGGGGCGAATATATACATTTCCACAGGCACAACTCCTATTTTACACAACGTTCAACATGCTGGCATCGATACAAACAATGAACTGTTTTTCCTTGGTGCACAAAATGTCACTTACTTGCCATCTGCTAGGTTAATGCCTCTAAAGAGAGGATAGTCTTCTGGGCCTGGCTTTCCTGTATGGTCTTCATACAGGAATACAGGAGATCTACCCAACTCCACACCAATTTGCTGGATCCCTTGCTCATTGTAAATTGAGATCAAGAAGGACTGACCTCCTTTCTTCGCTTTTACAGTGGTTAGAATGGAGAAGTCCTCTGGGAATGGGGAAGCTGGAGTGGAAAAGCAGAGAGGTTAGTGAGGTTTGCTGGAGAATCAACCCCTACACAAACAGCCCTGTTGTGTGTGTGCACGACAGCAGCCCTAAAAGTTTATACAGGGCCAGGTGAACATCTGGCTTTTCCCCAAATACACTAGGGTGAAACCTCTGTGCCGGGGAAACAAGTTCTACAAAAGTTGTTGGCTTCAATTTGTTATTATTTTCACCCAACCCTCCCTCAAGAAGCTCCTCAAAGACTTTTTGGGAGACGAGGCAAAAACTTTCTGTTTCGTGCATCATGGGGGTTTCCAAATGAACTTAAGATGTCAAAGGGACAGAGGAAATCAAGCAGCCTGTGCCAGGTAGGCACACACAGTATTGAAAGGTTTTATTCAAGGGAGTAAGGAATTGCATCAGGATTTGTCTATTCCAGATGAAAACAGAGGATTTCGTGGCTTTGGCTTTCAGGGCTGCTGCAGACACACAAAACAAATCTGAAAAGGGAAATAAATCTGGCAAGCAGTAGAAAATACTAATTCATCTGCTTATTAAACAGCACCCCATTTCCTGGCTTTTCTCCACTCAGGAAAAGAGCTGTGTCTGATCACAGGTGATTTCTGTCTTTATTTCTGCAAGGTTTGGAAGACTAAAGTCGCTAAATACAAGGTTCATCTGCAAGACCAGACAAACACATCTAGAGTCTCGAGTCAATCTGGGCATCACCCTCTTGCAGAAACCCAAACTCCTCTCTTTGGGTTTCTCTGCTCTTCAGACTGAAAAACGAGCCCAAACTGAAAAGCCGGGATGCACATCCCAAGCAGGGCAGCTTAAAAACCACCAGAAGCATTAAAAAAGAAGATTTCTTGATCAAATTATCCCCATAACCCATCAGATGCTGCATTTCAGAGCGTGGGGCTTGCAGGGAATGTCCCCTTCGAGGTCCGGGCTTCCCAAAACAAGGATGGCTTTGTCCCTCTGGATATCTGCCTGGGAAATCGCAAACCACAGCAGGGCACAGCAAAGTGGGGCAGCCCCACCGTGGGGTTTGTGACACTGGTGTGGCACTGGTGGCACCCAGGGAACGCAGGGACCCCTTTGAAACTGCAGATGTGCAGCCACAAAAACCATGAAGCTCAGTGCCCAGAAGCTTCAAACGCATTTTCTTCAGACTGTCTTCCAATTGATTTATTTTACACTTTCCCTTAGATGGTATTTCGGGGGGTTTTGGCCCAGGGAGGGGATGAGGAACAGGGCAGTGGGGAGTTCTTACAAAATCCAAACACAGAGGCCCTGAACTCATCCTCTTCCTCTTCTGCCTGGGAGTTGCTTTAATTTTTAGGAAAAAAAAGTGTTTTAAATGTATTTATCTGCCTACAGCAGGGAAGGGGATGAGGCAGGAGCTGCAGCAAAGAGCAAAGGGAGAATTCCAAGGGGGTAACTGAGGATACCTGGGGAGAAACACTGCACCAAGCTAACACCCCTCACCTTGGGTGAAGAACATTTGAGAAGCAGCAGAAAGCAGCAATCTGCAGAAAGGCCTCCCAGTCAGGAATTAAATACCATCAGATGCAGGATTATCCGCAGGATGCAGCCCCAGATATTTGGCAAAAGCAGCACCTAGTTTTGGTGGCTCCCATGGGATGCCCTGAGCTTTATCTCCCTCCTGAATCAGGACCATACGCCTTCCTGGTTCCAATTACAGCCTACAGATTTGGGCCTTTTATGTAAAATAGTTCATGTCCAAAATTTCATTAGGAACCCACAATACAGTACCTTTCAACTTGGACAAGCTGCCAACTCATTAAAAAGCTGCTTTTAATTTTTTTTTTCATTATTATTAAAATGTCTCCATGGTGATGCGAGTTTCTCAACCCAAATAATCATAATGGATGAATTATAGCTGACATTACTCTGTTACTGCTCTGCTGTCCTGGCAAAATAACAATGCCTTCACTGTCAGAGGCAGAAATGACCCAGGCTGCTGAGTGATGGATGAAAACACATCCCCGCCGACACCAATACTGATAAATACAGCACCAGGAATACACCAAGCACGGGGAAATTGACCCAAATCCCTCCACAACAATGGAGACACCCCTCCAACAAAGGCTTGGGGATTGAGTCCTCGTCTTTGATTCACTCCTCAAACGAGCTCACGCTGGGAGATGCTGCACACCCCGCGCTGAGCGGGGTTGGCTCGGCATCCTCCTCCCTCCCCGTGGACAAAACCTCTCCAGCTCCCTGCCTGGGATCTCCTGCGAGGCAGCAGCATGGGGGAAACCCCAGTCCTGGAGCTGAAGGAGCTGCAGGGTGGGCACAGCTCCATCCGTGGGATGCTCCAGTGGATGAGCCAGTTAGGCTGAGCCTCTTCCTTCTTGAGCACCACGATTTTGGACAACCTCATCCTCTTCAAAGCAGGGGGAGTTGTGCTCTTCTTCCTAACCCAGGTGTGTCCAAACACAGCCTGAACAGAGTCCTGCTGCTGATCTGGGAAGCTCGAGGTGCAGAATAGCAGAAACCAGGCAGAGCAATGAGCTGATCCCATTCCTGACCCGAGCACAGAGCGAGGAGGTGGCATTTCCAGAGCCTTTACAGCTTTGCTCTTCAAAGGAAAACAGCTCTCCAATGGTGTCACCAATTCCTGGCCTTTCCCTTCACCTGAGGAGACTCTCAACTGTGCAATGACTTGTTTGCTCAGGGGTGACTGCTCAAGCTGTAATAGAGATTTCTGGGAAGGCAAGTGACAATTGCAAATTTGATAGAAGAACACCAATGACATTTTTCTGGCTGCCACTGAAACCCTTGCCTTTCTTGCTTCTGCTGGAAGAGCACAGATTTTGCTGGGAAGCAGGACTTATTTAGGGATCAAGGACAAAGAGCATCTCAGCAGATTTTTCTCACTCTTTTGAGCTTGAAAAAACAAGTTTTTTATATATATTTACACACATACATCTTGCTTTGCTGGCTGTGGCAGCAGAATGCAAAGCCCATGAAATTACATCTTAGAAAAGCCCCAACTTCTAATTAGCACAGAATATTCTGCACAGAGCACGTTTGCCAAGGGTGCTCTGGAGCAGAGAAGGAAAGTTCTGCTCCAACCCACCCTCCTGGTAACGCAAAATCCCTAAAACCACACATCCCCTGCTGCACTGCCCTGCAATTACTTTGTTCTCTCTATCTCCTCTCTCATTTGGGGGTGGGAGATGAAGTCACATCTTGTTAAGGAGAGGAGGAAACATCTGTGGATCTCATGGAAAACACTGGCAGCTCTTCATTTTGCTCTCCCCTCTCTCCTTAGCGAGCAGCAGAGATGACTCAATGACCTGAGAAGCTTTGGAGAGGGACTGAGCTGCTTTGAACACCCCATGGTTGGCCAGAGGATGAAATGACGGAAAAGTTGCTCCATAAATCCATCCAGATCTTCTCACCCGAGGAAGATGGAAAGCAAGAACTCAGTGAGGATGAAGATATAGAAGCAATAAGGTGAGAGAGAGCCAAGAACATCTCCAACGCTGATTTGTCTCCTGTGCCCAGGATTCAGTTCCCTCATGTTCACCTCTGATCCAATGCCCTCGTTCCACTGATCACCCAGAATATTCCAGCCTTGTTTCCACATCTCCTGTTCACCACCATTTGCTGGTTTCTGGTACACAAAAGTGACCAGGCAAGATTTCACTGTGGCTCCAGAAACTACTGTGAGAAGCTCTCAAATCCATTCCAGTTGTGTATTCCAACCTGGAATAGTCCATTTCCTTCAAACATTTAGGAGCTTGTAGACACCAGCTGGCCTAAAACCTGAAGTCATTTCAGGTACAGGACATGAAGGGACAGGAAGGCACAGCTTGGCACACAGTGATGTTATCTGTGATCAGAAAGAACTTCCCTGCACTGGGCAGAAATAAAAACAAATTTAGGGGCTGGTTTGCCCTTCTGCAGACATTTAAATCCAGATTTAGGCCAGGCTGAGCAGCTCCTTGGCTAGGGCCATGCAGTGATTTCCAGCCTGTCACACACTGCTCTCATCTGTCCTCAGTTTTTAGGTGAGACACACAGGCTGTGCTCCCGCTCACCAGGGGTTAAATATAATTCACCTGCTTATTGCCACAGCTGGATGGTGATAATAAAGGCTGCTAATAACCTCAGCAATGAGGGAAATGTTGGAAACACAACCCCAGTCCAGCCTCAAAGTCTTCATTTGTGCCTCTGCCAGGCTGGGCTGATGGATACCCTGGTTAATTAGGAAGCATTGATGGTGGCACAGCCCATTAGCTCTGATTTAGCCACTCCATTCATTCCCTCCCAAACACAGAGGGACGACGTGTGTGTCTGCTTTGCTTAAATCCCCTCCTGCCTCCCACACCAGGCTCAGGCAGCTCCTTCCTGCCTCCTGCCAAACCTGCCTTGGTTTCCCCACCAAACTCAGACAGTCCTGCCGTGCCTGATTCCAGCATTCTAACATTCCCTGGGTGAAACAGGGACACCTGGATGGCTGATTCCAGCATTCCAACATTTCCTGGGTGAAACAAGGACACCTGGATGGCTGACTCCAGCATTCTAACATTCCCTGGGTGAAACAGGGACACCTGGATGGCTTGGGAAGGAGAAATCCTGGTGGTGATTGTGTGTTCAGAGCTGCAGCTCGCAGGCAGGGAGGAGTTTGGGTCCATAACGTCCACTCTTCTCACAAACACATTTCATCCTGCAGTAATTGTCCTTTGGACTCAAAAGTGCAACTCTGGGCATCCTCAGGCAGCAATCAAACGGTCAGTGCTGTCCAAGGGCTTTGTGAACTCCTGCACTCAGCGCCTTCCCCTAGTGAGCCTCCCTTCAAACAGCTTTCCTCGGGACATCTCTTGCTGTGGGACAGTGTGTTGTTTTTGTATGGTGATTATTTGTGTTAGGAGAGACAGCACAGCCCCAGAACCAAACCCCTCTGCGTTTGGCACTGCTCAGGCACGGAACAAAACCCAGCCTGAGCTCCTCTGCCTCCTCCCAGCCTCTGTCCCCAGCTGGGTGACACCCTGTGAGAGTGACAGAGGAGGAATTCCCCTGTCTGGGAAGGAGCAGATGTGGCGTTGGCCACATCTCCTGCAGGTACAGCCACCAGCTCGTGCAAATGCAGTGAGAAAAAGGATGTTATGGGATGGCTGAAAACTTGCAGAACACACTGGGAAAATGCAGGAATTCCACAGCGCCTGAGAAAAGGATCAGGTATTTCCACGGGATGAATAAAAAACTGGACTCACCAGGATACAGCTGCTTTGTCGGGGCACTGAGCTGAGCATCTTTTGTTACTCTGTAAGCAACATCTGCTTCTTTTGAAGATCTTCTGCTTGTGCAAAACCCCGTTGTTTTTGTTATACCATCGGGTAAATTATGAAAATCTAACACCTTCAAGAGGTCTGCGGGTTCAGCTGCAAAGAGAAAAGGAGAAAGCAAGAATTAGGAGACAACAGGAGTGGCACGGCCTGGCTCCACATCAATCCTGCAACACACAAATCAATCGTCACAGCCTTAAACCCAGCTGAAATCTGCTTTCAGTGCACTGAAAATACAAGGTTAAGGGCAGCTTCAAAGCTGGGATGTGCTCAAAGGCACTAATTCAGGGCAGAATGCTTGTCAAAGGAGCTGGATTTTCTTCATGTCTTCACCCAGCCTCCATCACTCAAACACATCCTGAAGATTAAGCCCTAGGAAGGAAATTCCTGATCCGAGGGAAAGGATTTAAATCGAGAAGTTCCCATCACGCCAATACAAACCTTCCCATTCTCTTGGCTTTAGTCGGTGGATCCAAAAAATTATTTGGAAGCAAACACCTGAGCAAGCTTCCACCAAAATAGTAATCCCATTGGGCAAACTCTCACTGGCTGGGATGAGAGGAAGAGCCACAAGGAATGTCTCGGGATATGAGGAAAGGTGAGGAGGCAAAGGCGCTGCACAAGTCCTCCTCAGGCAACTCAAATCCAGGCAATTCCCACCAAATTATTCCCCAGGTAATTCCATGACACCAGGATTCCCGCACAACCACCCAAGCTGGATGGCCAAAACATCATATTTGCTTCACAGGAAAGGAAAAAAAAAATCTGAATTTTGACTCGTGACATGCAGCAAAGGCTCCTTTCCCCAATTACATCCCATTAGGCTCCTACCCCAAGGCTCTAATTAACGAGGAGACCTTGTCTGCCATCCCCCAGCAGCACAGGCAGGCCAGCTTCACCTGCAGATCTCCAGGGCTCTGGGACATCAATTAAGTCATGCAAGTGATGCATCTCATTGACTTCCTGATCTCCAGAAGTGGTGGCTCCAGAAATGGAACAGCCCGACCTGACTTGAAGCTTTTAAAAGGAATTATTTTGAATTTTGACTCTGTAGTTAGAGCAAAACGGTGTCAGAAATATGAACCATCCAAGGCAAAGCCCAGCAGGGCCCAAAGCAAACTGGGCTGTGCTGGTTTTGGCTGGGGCAGGGTTAAATCTCATCCCAGCAGCTGATATGGGGCTGCACTTGGGATTTGGGCTGAACCCAGGGCTGATAACACTGGGAAGTTTTCACTGCTCTGGGCAGGGCTTGCACAGAGTCAAAGGCTTTTCTGCTCCTTTTTCATCAGGCTGGGGGAGCACGAGGAGTTGGGAGGAGACACTGATCCAAGGGAAATTCCATGTCATATAGAATCGTGCCCAGCATGGGGGGAAATGGGAAAAAGGGGGGACAATAGAAGTGATGGTGTTTATCTCCCCCAAAAAATCATTAATTGTGACAAAGCCCTGCTTTCCATGTCCGTGGGGAGTGGGAAGAATTCCTTGCTTTATTTTCCTTGCTTTACCTATTAAACCACCATCATCTCAACCCACAGTTATTTTTTTCCCCAATTTTCTGGTTCTCTACCCCACCCCAAGAAGGGCTGCACTGCGTCTATCAGCAAAAACAGCAGAGGGAAGAAACAGCACAGACAGACCTTTTACAATATCACAAGTTTTGGTTACCGAGAAATGTTTGCGTGGAAAATCAAGGCAGCTTTTAAAAGTTTCCACAATCCTGAGAAATTGGAACCTCAACGAGAGATTACAAACAGATGGCAAAGCCAGGGGAGCAGTGCAGATAATAAAGGAGCTGAGGGAGCCTGGCCTGAGCAGCAAACAGCTGTAAGATTTCCTCACCCGACAGTGGAGGATGACACATTTGTCTAAGCTGTCCTTGGATCTTCCCCCTGCCTCCAACCACGTTTTATTCCACACAAAATATCTGCACACCTCCAGCCCGAGTCGTGTTTAGGCAACCAAAAGGCAGTAAAACTCCATCTCTGCTTCCAGTCACATCCCTGTGCTCCAAGAGTGGCAGACCAGCCAGCTCCTGAGCTGCCTCCAAAATTTATTTAGGGAGGAGAAGGAGGGAAAAGGGGAAGGGATGTGAATTCCAGACTCCTGACATCAGCTGGGTCCCTGTGCCAGGTGTGGGGGGTTGGAGTTTGGTGCTGCACATCCAGAGGGGTTTGCAGGAGTGGGAACATCTCCAGGGGAATCCAGCTTCTGGAAGCTGAGCTGCTGTGGGGATAAAACTGCCTCTGCAGTGGTCACTGGAGCTGATGGAGGTTCGGGGGGGCTGCAGCCCCTCCAGGAGTCATGATCCAGAGGTTCGGAGCTCCCTGAGCATCCCCAACCCATCCCAGAGCCCTGGTGCAGCATTCCCATCCCCACAGGGGGATCCAAGCACCTGCACTCCCTCCAAACACTGCAGCTCAGCTTCGTCCTCCCTGTGCCTCCACAGCGGTGACGGATGAGGTCAGAGCGAGACATTAAAGCAGAAAAACACTCTGGTGCTGCACGAACCAACTGTGAACCAGCTGACCAGCAGGAGAGGGAATCACCTCTGCTTCCAGGGTCTGAACCTCTCCTGGAAATCAGAGAGGAGGGGAGCAGCCAGCTGAAGCCCCTCAGCCCTGAGAGCACCCTTGGAGCAGGATTTCAGCAGCAGGAAAAGCCCCAGCTCTGCCCAGCAGGATGAGCTGCACGCTGCAGCAGCTCTCGTGCCTCCCCAGCCAAGCAGGGCAGTTATTTCCAGATTTTCCAGCCGAATCCCAGCTCAGCCATCTCCTGCAGGAGCTGGGAGGGCACCGTGCCCTGCGGGACAGAGACCTGACTGATGGAAATTCAGGGGATTTCTCCCAGGTTTGCTCAGGGTTTGGCCTCCATCCGAGAGCTGAGCGAGCTGCTGCTTTCTGAAAGATTCCTTTGCACTCTGCTTCTGAATCACAACCCTGTGCAGCATCACACACAGGAACATTCTCTGCTCGAGGTGCTCAGGAATCCCCAAAGGGACCAGCTCAGCCCCTGCCCAGCACACAGACAGGCAAACCCCAAAAACCCCAAATAAATGACACCAGAATCACACCAGAGGCTGCTCCAAAAATCTGCAAAGCCCTTGAATAAGACCAAAAAAATAAAAGTTTTACTCCCATTTTTCCCATTTTGCACATGCTCTGCAATGCCCAGAGAAGGAATAACTGTGCAGAGCATTGGAAGGACAGAGAGGAAAAAATCAGTGTCAGAAGTCTGGGTTTTTTTAATTCCAGGGAAATGTGGAACAAAGTGATTGTCACATCACTGGAAGTTTTCAAGGCCAGGTTGGACAGATCCTCCAGGATCTGTGCAATGACAAACAAGGATTTTATTTCACCTGTCAGTCTCAGAGCACAGGACATCCAGCCCTGCTTCAGCCACTGCAGGGAAGGGCAGGGAAACTCTTCCTCCACACAATCATTATCCAAAGGTCAAACAGTTTCATTTCCCCATCCTAATTTTGGTTTTCCCTCCTAATTCCACCTTCCACGGAGCAGCAGGAAAATAAGGAATATAATATTAACTATTATTTTGCCCTCAAACCCAACCAAAACCAAACAAAAAAACCCAAAAACCACAAACAAACAAACAAACAAACCCAAAAAACCCAACCAAACCTAACCAACATAAAGCCAAACCAAACTAAAAAAAAAAAACCCAAACAAAACAAAACAAGCAAACAAAACAAATCCCCAACAAACCAAAACCAAAAGGAAAAAAAAAAACCCACAGAAAACCCCAAGAACCCAATGGAAATGTTGCTCTTGAAATTCAGTGCAAGATGGAGCTGCAGCTCCTGCAGCCCAAACTGCAAATCCCAACCTCAGCCAGAAGTCATTAATCTAAGCCATATTTCTGCCTGCAATAATAATTTTTAACACCTGAACAAAGCTCTTGAAGGAACCCCAAAGCACTCTGTAAGTCACTTATTTGTTATTTGTGCATATCCCCGCTCCTGGTGTCTGAAAAAAATACCAAATTGCGAGTGACAAACCTCGAGACAAATCTCATTTTTCGAGGTCTTTAATTAAATCCTTCTCCCCAAGGAAAAGCAGAGTATTTGAACTTGTCACTGAGCTGAGGGCTGGAGCTGCTGAGGCTCAGCACTGCCGGGGACAGATATTTTGTGTTTTCCCAGTTCTCCCAGTGCAGCTCAGCAGGGGGAAATGGGAAGCACTGGGCAAAAGGCAAAGCCAGGCTTTCAAAAGGAGAATGGTGTGGATTTCAGGGAATTCTGAAGTTGAGCTCTGACCAGGCTGGGACAGTGGAAGGTGTGGAACAAGATGAGCTTTAAGGTTCCCTTCCAACCCAAACCATCCTGCGATTCTGTGGCACACTCCTAAAATTCAGAGCATTTCCTGGAATCTTCAACTTCTTGCCTAACACCAAAAAAATTCCTTATCTCCTTATTGAGACACAAATCTACGGTGCACAGCTGCCCTGCTGGTGTGCTAACACCATAACTGAGACCCTTGGGGTCTGCAGGAGGGATCACCAGCCTGCAACAGGAGAATCATTTTCCCATATTTGGTTTTGGAGCGGCCAGAGGACATCCCAAGGACTTTGGGGACTTAATGATGCAGCTCTTAGTCATGCCCTGGTTTATGTGCAGTCATGGCAGAGGTCTGGGGTCGGGAGGTGAGCAATGAATAAGCATTCCCAGCTCATTGCAGTTGCCCTCTGCAGCTTCCTCATCATTTACCAGCAATCCCACCAGGCTGGGTTTTTATATCCCAGCAGCAGGGAGGCAGATTTGCTGGGATGTAAATCCTTCCCGTATGAACGAGCAACAGAAAATTGTCGTTTATCTCACAGCAAGCAGTGACAGCAAATAAAGTGAATTAGGATTAGTTCAGGAGCAGCATCTCTTTAAAAAGAATTTCAAGACACCTTCCACTATCCCAGGTTGCTCCAAGCCCCATCCAGCCTGGCCTTGGACACTTGCAGGGATGAGGAAACCACAGTTTCTCTGACAGCCTGTGCCAGGACCTCCCCACACTCACAGGGAGGCTGTCACGTAATTTTAGAAGAAAAGGTGTTTTCCATCAGAACCCCAAACAGTGAGGGATCAGAGAAGCTGAGGAGGGACAGGAAAAGCCATCTGTGACCCCAAACTTTAATCCCAACCTGGAGAACTCATCCAGAGCCAGGGTTCCTCCAGGAGGGAGCTGAGAATCCCCACGACAGAGGATTCTGTTCCCCATGAAAACCACATTTCTCCAAGGAAACCCTTCCCTTTCCATCCTTGCCAGCCTTTGCTCCTTTAAGTGCTTTCCCAAGATATTCTTAGCCCTAAATAAACACCCAATTATTGCCTTGGGATGGCCCAGCCCTGGGCAGGGCAGAGCCCTTTCCCTGGGCTCCGGATTTCTCACTCCCCAGGCAGCTGCCCAGAGGTTGACAGGAACATCTGGGCTCGGATTTGGAATTAAATACAGAGAGGTATTTATATCTTATATACTAGTTCAGGTATATTATGTTATATTGTATTGAATTATATGGTATGATATGATGTTGTACTGTATAGTATTATATGGTATTATATAGTATTATATTATATAGGGAGTTCCTCTGTCAGATCCATAAGAAATAAAGGCAAGTGAGGACTGGAAGTTGCTTCCCTCAGTGATGCTTTTTTTACAGAGCTGGAAGTCTCCTTTTCATGCCTGTGGGATTTCAACAATTTTGACTCCTTATCTAAACATTTTTCACCACAGCTGACCCAGCTGCAGCCCTGGGATAATTGACTAAATCAGGGTGGCAGAGGCTAAAATAAAACAGGGGCCAAAATCAGGATATCGAGCTCCAGCTGCTGTTTCTGCAGCATCCTTTGGATGGGCTTAACAGAGCCTCTCCAATTCCTCAGCACCCCAGCAGCCACATAAAACACAATTATTTATTTGGACAAAGAGAGAAGGCGCTTCAAGGAGGGGAAATAAGGAATGCAGGCTGCAGGATTGAAGATATTAAAGTTTGTTCCCCAGGAAGAGGCAGAATAAAGGGGAAAAGAAAAAAAAAGAAATCCAGCTACGGAAGGGGTCAGAACTCATCTGCTCCTCCCAAGAGCTGTGTCAATTCACAGTGCTCCAGATTGCTGAATATTTCACCAATGACTCATGACATCCCCTTATTTATTTATTTTTTTCTTTTAAAAAGCTAAAATAGTCCCAACTGGGAACAAAGGAAACCATTATGCAGAGTCAGATTGGAAGGATCCTACATTTAATCCCAAAAGGAAAAGAAAGAAAACCCAGCACTGATCCTGGAGCAGCTCAGAGACTCCATTAAATTCAAAGAATCAAATAATCCTCGTTCCTTTGAGCAGAAATCCTTTTTCTTTTTTAAACAATCAATCATTTGGGTTTCTGACAAAGCCATGGCGTTAGCAGCTAGCAGTGAGCAAAGAGCAAGGTTTTCCTTCATGGAATATAATTAAAAAATCTGCTGCAAATTCCATGCAAAAGTTACAGACGCAATTCCCCAAATGTTGAGGATCTGCGGGAAATCCCAGCCCTGTTCAAGAGCAGCAAATATCCTGCTGGTTTGGAAGAGCTGAGGGTTTGGGATTCTCTCCTGGGAGGGGAAAAAAGGCATGGCCCTGGGGATTCTACCTCTTCCAAGGAGCTGCTGCCCCAAATGCTGGGAAAATGGGATGGAAAAACCCCCAGAGCAGGGAAAGGGGACGGTGGGGTCCCTAAAAGAGCAGGGCTGAGGGTGCAAAGCCAGCATTGGGATCAGTAGGATTCTCCCTGGGTTTCCCCAGCTGTCCCCAAGATAGACCCATGGCACAAATCCTTCCTTGCTGAAGGGAAAAGCCCATCCACTGAGACAAAACCCCAAAGCCTTTTAGGGCAGAGCCTGAGCAGAGCCCTGTCACCCTCTGACCCACACTGCTGACTGGCCAGCACCCAGGGAATTTTTCGGAGCTCCTCCTGACAGTGGGATCGGAGGAATGAGGTGAATCACCAACTCCAGGCTGTCCTGGTTCTCCTCACACAGACACCTCACATCCCACCCTGCCCCGGATCCACGAGAGCTTCCCAACCTCCCCCCTCCAAACGGAGGAATTTCTGGGTCACTGTGACATTTTGGGAAGTGTTCCAGCCCAAGTTTGATTCCTGGCAGGAGTTTTGCCCTTTGAACGACTGAGGGTGAATGGAGGATGGAAATCTGGAGTTTTTAAAGCTCCAAACTCACATCCTCAGTAGATCCACGCAGGGATGGAGCAGGAGCCCATCCTGGGAATGATTCCCTAAAAATCAGCCAGAAAGGGATGCAGTTCTGTCCCTCCCACCCCAGGCTCTGATTTTTTTACACACAAAACCCACTTTAAAATCACTGCAAGACCCCTGGATTGCCTCAGACCCAGCGAGAGATGGCAATCACATCCAAGGAGTTTGTCATTCCTCCCAAGGAAAACCTTGGCACTTCCTTTGGAACTCAGCTCTGCAGGTGGAGCACTGAGGCTTTCCAGGACTTCTGACAAGGCTTTGAACCCAAAGAGGGCAAGTTTAGATGGGATATTAGGAAGGAATTCTTCCCTGCGAGGGTGGTGAGGCTTTTCCCAGTTCCCCTTCACTTCCTCAAGGGACTCAATCCTAAACCAGCAGCCCAGGGACTCCTGCACCTCTCACAAAGGTGCATTTCAAGGTGGAAAAGGAAATCCCAACCTTTTCTCTTTGCTCTGAAGAGCCCCAGTGTTTCCAGAGAGCTGGCACTGGGACAGCAATTCCATTTTCAAAGCAATTTGTAATAATCAACCACTTAAAGCTCTGCAGGGCTTAATTAGGACCCGAGCCTGCTGCACATTAAAAGCAACAAGAAGCCTTGCAATCAGATTTAATGGGGTGCAGAACAGTTATTCCTGCAAGGAAGCGTGGAGCTGGCAGGATCATCTCCCAGAGAAGGGGAAGCAAAACATGGAAATCTGACTTTTTTTTCCCCATTCCATGCCAGTGGAAGCATAGCAGGATGCTCCAGGATACAGAGAGCCTTATATAATAAGAATATATATATAGATAATATATATATAGAATGTATATTCTATGTATANATAGAATATAAATTCTATATATATAGTAAGAATATCTATATAGAATAACCAACACCACATCTCTTGACGCCTCAGGGTTATCAGAAAGGATCATAAAGTTGCCTTTAAATGGGAATTTTGTGCCCAGGAAGACGTGACTGCCCTCATGCCATGGTAAAGGATTCTATTCCCTCTCAGCATCTTCCAGCAGCACTCAGGGGAAATTTAGATGCTGAAGGAATCCAGGATGTCCAACAAGCACAGAGCTGTGGTGTGAGGACATGGGGGACATGGGGGACGAGAGGGACACGCAGATCTTTTACCAACCACAGCAGTAAATCTGGAAAAAGCAGCCAAAACCAACAAATTTGCGGGAGCACCAATCATTCTGGGATAACCTCCCTCTCTCTCCAGCCTTCTCAGCGCATCGCCCAGCCCTTAGCTGGGAGCGGATGAGATTAATTAAGCAATTAACACAAGCACCTGCAGGATGAGCATCACTTCCAGCCCGGCTGAGGCTCAGCCTCGCACATCACATCACCACTTCAAAGGCAGCAAACGCCCCACGCCCAGGTAAAGCCAGGATGCTCCCAAAAATACAGGAAATTCAGAAGCTAAACTCTCATTTTCATGCGCTGTGGGTTTTCCGGTTGTCTGTAAAGTTAATGGGAGCGGGCAGAAGTAATTCCATTTTTAAATATTTCATTGGCTGATTTTTAAAAAAGCCCAACACGGAATTACTTCCAGCCCTACTCTGTATTTCAATATTCCAACACAGGGAGAGAAGTGTAAAACCAATTATTTCCCTCAGATGCCTAAACCAACCAACTCCGAGCATGTAGTTCATATCTGATTCTCCTCAAAAACATCGCCAGCAGGCAAATTTCAAATTAATACCTGCTTGACTTCATGAAAAGTGTTTCTGAAGCTTGTTTCCCCAAAGTTTTCTCCGGAGCATTAATTCCTGAGTTCATGTAACCCACATTGCACCGCACAGGTTCTGCTTTCAAGGGAGGAGCAGCAGGAAGAAAAGCCCAAAATTAACTTCTGAGTTTCATCCATTCTCAGCCACCAAGCAGCTGAGGAGAGCAGGGAGACATTCCCCACTTCAATTCCCCCTTCCCAGTGATTTTCTCACTTCTAATCCACATTTATCCAGCAGGTCTTGTCCCCAATTAGGTGTTTAAATGAATTTCTTTGTGAACAACACCAGGGAATGTTATTTAACTTTTCCTCACATTTATTCCTATAAAATCCTGGCTCCATCTGCCTGGAACCACACAGCTGCCACAATGGTGTTTCATGAGTCACGCAAGGATAAAGGCTGATTTTGGGAAATTTGGGTCACCAGCTGCAAGTTCCTTTCAGATATTCCCTATTAAAGTGGTTACAAGGTGATTTGGACATTGGAAATATCTGCATTTAAGAGCTGAGATGTCATTTCAGGTCTTCCATTCCCCACGCAGGAAGACTCAAACCCAAAGATAGCATCTAAAAATTGAAATATGCTCCTATAAAAGCTAACAAGAAATATCCAACATCCTCATCCAAAAAGCTTTCCCAGGACTCAGCCCGAGCCTGGCCCAGACAAATATTTACATAATTATTCACATGGGTTTGTTTGAAATAAAGAGCCTTTTATTATCATTACTTTGGCATCAAACATCTAATTAGGGGCCAATGACAGTTATAAAAATCACTGAGCTCTCCTTGTCGGGGCTGCTGGGAGAAGTGGGATGAGTGATGGGTGGCACTGGGGTTGTCCCAACCCTCCTGCTCCCCTGGGAAAATCCTGAGGGGATTGGGAAATGGAAAATGGATGGGAAAAGGGTGAGAAATGCCCGCTCAGGGCTGATTCCTTCCCCTCCCGCCTGGTTCCAGTGAGTCCCTGCAAGTCCAGCCCCAAACCCCATCTCTGCTTCAGCTCCTGGTTCCTAAATCACTCCCAATTTTGTAAAATCTATTCAAAAAGAGATCAAACACAACATTCCCACCACTGCTTCAGATGCTCGTTCCCAAATCCCTTCCAACTTGGTGAGATCCATTAAAAAAGAGATCAAACACAATATTCCCATCGCTGCCTTGCTCCCACCATGCAGGGAATGCATTTCCTCATGTAATATTCAGCCCCTGGGGTGATCAGTGTCCCATTTATTTTTCTGTAGGTAAGGAAAGGACTTTGTATTTCTGTCTCCAGGGCATTTTTTGGGGGCTGTAGGCAAAAAAAATCTCGGGTTTGGGAAACACTGATTCCAGTCTCAAGCTTGTTTTTCCTTGCCTGGAATTGGTTCATGGCATGACCTCCTAGAGGTTTGGAGGTTTAAAGAGCTCAGCCATGACTTTGATCAGTAATAATACTGATCTGTAATATTTGCAGACTGAAATACACAGCAATTTTTAGCGTCTATAGGATTATAATGACACTTTTTGTATCCTAATATAATTATACCCAAAATGCTCCCAGCAAATTACACTTCTGGCCTCTTATCTGCAGGCAGATAACTTAGATCACATAGAGTCCCCTCTTCTGATATCCCCTGACCTAAAATAGTGCCAAATTTGAAAAGGAATTCAGGATTTTAGTCAAGGAACAAAAAGCTTTCGAGCTGTTCTGATTTTCCAGGGCACACACAACTGTAGAGAGACTCTATAAAGAGCCCAAGAGCAATACCTTGATCTGTTGGCCATTAAAAACTGGGTATTTGTGGTTTTATTTTGCTTTTTGATGACACTGAAGGGCCAGTTTGCCATCAGACAACTGAATTCTCTAAAGGGAAACAACTCAAGGCCAGCTTTGTCAATAAATCTGCTTTTAGAGGGAAGGCTTTGTGCAGAAAGCCCAGCACAGCCAGATGCTCCCCACAGAACCCTTCCAGGCCCTAATCCCACTGAGGAAGAATATATGGCTTTGCTTTCCACCAATGCCAGTTTCTTCCGTGGCAATTTCCCTAATAAAGGTGGCAGAACGTGTCCCTAAGAGATGGGCAATAAAAAAAATGACATTTCTGTAAGAAAACAGCACAATAAGCAGTCATTCACAGGGTGCTGAGCAGTGAAATCCCAGCAGAGACACAAACAAGATTTAACACAGCAACCCCAAGGCATCTCCAGCAGCAAAATCATTACTCCAGGGCTGAGAGATTTTGCTCCTGCTCTGAATTCTGCAGCCCCACAGGAGATTTTGGCGCCAAAGGATGAATCTGGGCTAAGCAGACTGGGGTTGATTTCTTCTCTCCCCATATTTTTACTACAATACAAGCATTCTCACCCTTCCAAGAGGTGCAGAAATTCAGCAGGTTAAAAACGGATGAGGAAAAAGCAGCAAAGAAATCAATATCCTGACACATGAACCACTCCTTAAACTGCTCTCTCCACGGCAAAAGGCAGTTACTTTGACAATATCGCTTTATCTGCTAGAAAGGCTCCCAAAATTTCCTGCTAGATTTCTTTTCTTCTGTCCTGATAAGCAGGGTGGGAACAGCAGAAGCCTTGAGCAGGGTCAGAGGAGGCAGTGAGGGATGGAGAGGGAGCTCATGTGCAGCTCTGAGCATCAGCCCTGCTGACCTGACCAGCCAATAAAACCCTCCTGAATCACCTCTATTAGACATCAAGCGTTAATTAAGCATGTGCTTTATAAACCTTAAATTCATTTTTTTTTCTCTTCAGCCCCAAAAGCATCAGAAGCTTACCCCAAGCACCAGAACCCCTCAGCTCCCCAGGCTCCAGCAGAGCCCTGCAATGGCTCTGGCATTCTCTGGGACAGTTTTTAGCTCGATCCCAAGCTGGTGGAGCAGACAAGGACAGGAATCTGCTCCCAAAATCCCCACAAAGCTGTTGGTCACCTCCATCCGTGCCCTGCCCAGGGCTGTCCGTGCCAAACTCACCTCCAGGTTTTTCCTGAGCAGAACCTCAGAGCTTTGGAAAACACTGTTAAAACAGGACACAAACACTGCTCCCCTGTGCCAAGCACAGCCTGACACTCCAACAAATAAATCATCATCCAGGCACAGCCACCGGAATGAGAAAACCCTTCCCTAGGCAGAGGGCCTTACAGGGATGCTCTGGGAGGGTAAAGCACTTTGGGACATGGTTTAGAGGTGGGATTGGGAGGTCTTTTCCGCCTGAAAGGTGACAGCTGGCTGCCAGGGTGACAGCAGCAGCAGCAGAGGGGTTTGGAGCAGTGAGACGTGGGTGAGGTGGAGAAGAGCTCAGCTGTGCAGAACATGCACCAGGAGCTGATCCTGGGCTCAGTCAGCACCATTCCCTCGAGATCCCAGGAACAATTCCCTGCAGGGAGAAATCCTTCACCTGCAGAAAGGCTCAGCTCACAGCACCTGAGGAGACGTCAGCTCCTTTGTTTGGAACAGCAGCCAGCCAGGAGGGGTGAAGGTGCCACCAGAGTGAATATTTTGCTTTCCCAGCAGCCTCAACACACCCAGGGAGGCAAAAATTCAGGGGAGACACACAAAGAGCTGCAAAAGCAGCTGGAAAGACAACCTGAACTCTGAGTGTGTATTTCCCACAAACAGGAAATATTTGGGAGAGTCTGGAACCTTGCAAAAAGTTCCTCCTGACTTAATCCAAAAGGGAGAAGCTTCACACAAGCCAGGTAGGAATGGATCTGACAAACTCCTCCCAAAATTTCCTCCCTGCTGGAAAAAGCCAGGTAGGAATGGAGCTGACAAACTCCTCCCAAACCTCCCTCCCTGCAGGAAAAAGCCAGGTAGGAATGGAGCTGACAAACTCCTCCCAAACTTCCCTCCCTGCAGGAGAAAGCCAGGTAGGAATGGAGCTGACAAACTCCTCCCAAACCTCCCTCCCTGCAGGAAAAAGCCAGGTAGGAATGGAGCTGACAAACTCCTCCCAAACTTCCCTCCCTGCAGGAGAAAGCAGGGTCAAAGGGAAACAAAAAATACAAGCAGGATCAAGTCTAATTAAAGGGGTGAGGAGAAGTGACAGCTACAAAAAGGCAGGGGCTATTTTCCTCCGGAGCAAAGGGTCGCTGGCACGGCTTTGCAGAGCCCCAAAGCCCCAGAAGGCAGGGAGAAAAAGGGCCTTTGTGAGAGGGATGGGGAAGCATGGGAACCAGGGAGCCCTGGGGTAGCTCGGAGGCATTACTGTACTTAGCACAAAGGAGAGGAACAATAGAGGGCAAGAAGGGATGGGGATGGGTCTTTTTCTGGGGATGGTAGAGCAAGGCAGGGCTGGGAGGATCTTGGGATGGTAAAAAAATGGCCATGGAGGTAAGGGAAGGATTGGCCCAGAGAGCATTGGGAACGTGAGGTTAAAATCCTAAATTAGGGATAGGGAAGCCTAAATTAGGCATGGAAGTTCTCTGCTAACGTTTCCCCAAGGTGAATGGCAAAGTGGGGATCTCCTGAAAGAACTGCTGCAAGGTGTCATCAGAAAAGAGGGATGAGGGTGCCTGAGAAATGCAAGGGATTCTTGGAAGGAATTCTCCCAAACAGCCCCTACAGGAACATGCTCTGTTCAAATGAGGCAGAGTGCAAAATAAACACATTAAAGCACAGGCAGGGCTGTTGATCCTGGAAGCCTCAGCTCTGCCCTTCACCCAGGGGCTGCACTAAGTGCCAGGCAATTCCCTGGAGCTCTGCAGAATTCCCAGGACCAGGAGTGAAACAGCAGCAAGCAGGAATTCTCTGTGATTGCTTCCATTGCCACAGGAGACTCACCCACCCCAAATTCAGGTGTGCTGAGAACTCAGAGCTTTCCTTCAGAGCTGTTTAAACTGAAGTTCAATCGTCCCCTGCCCTGACTTGGGCACCCAAATCCAAAATTTATCCCTGGAGATTTGCCAGTTTCTGACCAGAGCAGCTTCTCCACAACCCTGCCCAACTTCTGCAAGTACAGAATTATTGTCATTGCAGAATTATGGAATTCCAGATTCAAGGGTCACCTGGTCCAAGTTGTTTTTTTTTTTTTCCGATGATTCCTATCCCCAAAGAGCCTGAGGATTTATCAGGACATCTGTACAACTGAAAAAAGACCCCATGTTTCCTTACAGGTGAGGAAGGGCAGAGGATGGAGGGTGGATACAGAATTCCCAGGAGTGCAGGGGGATGGCAGGGAGCAAGCAGGGCAAAGCCAGACCCTTTCCAGGGAAGCTGCTGCATCTCTGCCGTGCACAGCTGGGGAGAAATGCAAGACAAAATGCATCTCTGACTCCTGACAGACATTCCTCTCTCCCAGAGCCATTTTTCCCCGGGAAAAACTTGTCCATCTTGCTGCAAATCCCAATCTTTCCCCTCCTTGGGCTCACAGTTTAGGGCTTGCCTTTCTGTGGTGAAACCAAGACAAGACTCCATCACTTCAGCTCCGGGAGTCATTCCTCTCCCTGGGTTTGACATTTGGGAATAAAGGAAGGAAGGAACACGCTCCAAGCAGCTGGGAAAACTCAGGCTGACACTTCCAATCATCTGCGCAGCCACTCGTGAACGGGGAGAAGGCAGGGTTGGTGTTTTTACATCCAGGAGGGGAAGGTAAATGGCACCTGCAGGCATCAATCCTGCAGCCAAGGACAGCCCAGCCCCACTCATCCCACGGATGAGCTGCGAGAGAAATGAGGGAAGAAAATATTCAGCGACCTGGAGACAAGGCAGATGCTGTTATCAGTGTATTTTAGGAGGATTGATTTCTACGTGGAGCATTTTGATGTTCTCCTCATCACTAAATAAGCAATATTTGGTGCTGAGGGATAGCAACAGCTGAAATCTGTGGGCATTTTTCTGTGTCCTCATTTCCGGCTCAGAGGGAAGGGAGACTTTCCATAGCTACAGGAAAACAAATTTTGTCCTTAAAATGCGGAGAGGTCACTTGCAGTGATCCCTTCATTAGCATGCTGAGAGAGCACGGAGAAGGGAGAAATCATCCTAGAAAATCCAACGTCAGCATCCAGGACTGAAACCTGGGAGAGTTTGGAAAGGATTCTGCCTTTTTCCAGGGCCATCCTGGTTCCTCCTTTCTGAAACCATCAGGACATGGATGCAGAAAAGATCCAGCTGCAAATCCATCACTGCCATGTGTGAATAACAGAATAATCTGACATAAACTCCAGGTATTACAGATTAAATTCATCAAACAGGCATGACCCACCTGCCTGCACCAACATCCCTTCCGCTGTCATTCCTGGCTCACTAAAATAGCAATGAAACTGTGGAAAGTTCTCCCAAAACTTCTTTCTTGGGACACTTTTGATACTCAGCATCAGAGAGCTCCATTCAGCTTCACAGAAGCTCCCTCTCATCTCCCTCACATCTATTTTTAGCCTTTCCATTGACTAAAATCGAGTTTGGGCATTTTGCCACCACCAGAAAAAACCACCAGCCTGACCCCACAAGTCCCCACAGGGGCAGACCCCAAATCCCAGATGGTGTTCCCGAGCTGGAGCAAAGACCAGGGCAGATTTCACTCCCCCAAAAGCAGATGTTTCAGCTTAAATCCATGAAAAGCTCCGTCGCAGGCCCCCAAAACGGGGCAGTTGAGAGGCTCAGCTATTTGCAGGCTGGCAGGGATCGTGCTGGTTTTAGCAGCACTGCTGTTCGCTATTTGGGATCGGTGTCCCCAGGGCAAGGAGGGCCCCGGCTAGTCTGGCCAAGGCTCTGGAGCAGGCAGGGAGCACTGCTGGGTTCTCAGCTCCCCTCGGTGTGCAGAGCAGCTTGAACTCATGTTCTCACTCTGCCCCACACTTCACTGGGGTGGATTTTGAAGTCCCTTCAGCCCAGGAACCCGAAGTTCTTTATGGGTGTTTCCACACCCAAACCAAGCTCCAGGTTTGGCTCTGGTTCCTATTTCACAGGAAAATCAGTTTGGTGTTCTCCCTGCCTGCTCCCACTGCCACACGAAATCCCACTGCATTTTCCTACCCCGAATCCCAACCAGGACTGTAAAACGCTGGAAAAACTCCCAAACCCTTCCAGACCTGCGGGCACTGAAAGCGGCGAGTCAAGAGCAGCAGCAGGAAGAGATGAAGGGAAGTTTTGTAATTTGGGAGGGATGATGCCATGCCGCTTCCCTGCCTAAATTCCCAAAGTCAACAGAGTCTCTCCCAGCCCTGGATCCACCCCCAGCTCCACGTAGACAGAGGAGCAGTGCTGCAAGAGCCTGAGACACAGCCAAGAAGCCAAAAAAATCCCATTTCTGCCCAGCCCCAGGGCCATGGGCCAGCACAAAACTCAGCCTCAGAGGGCTGGAGCAAAGCCTGGCCCATGCACAGTTTCATGGAGTCACTAAAGTTGGAAAAGTCTTTATGGATCAGCAAGTCCAAGGCTTTGGGGCAGAATTCCCAGCACAGAGACCATGGCAGTGTTGGGAATTTGGGGATGAAGGGCCACATCACCATCCTGTCAAAGGCTCTGGAGCATCCTGGCTTTGCTCTCCTGTTTACAGGGGTGAGAGGCTCATCCTTCCCAGCCTTTTTCTCCCAGCCAGCCCAACTGTGGGAATATCTGGGGTTGGAAAAGTGCATCCCTGCTCCCTCCAGCCTCTCGGACAGCCACCCCCAGCTTCCTGATATAGCTCCTTAATTACAGAGCACTGGGAAAAAGTGGATGTTTCCACAGCAGAGATGGCCCTCATTGCTGTGCTGTTCTGCATCCTGCAGGGATTCAGCACTCCAAGGAGGAAAAAAAGTAAAAAAAATCCAGAGCCAGTTCGGGTCTGTTGGCTTCTCCTCCCATCCCAGCTCCTGAGGTCAGCAGGGAAAGCATCCAAGAGTTGCAGAGAAGACAGATTGTTTTAATTTAAACATTTGAGAGAGGCAGAGTGAGGGACTTTCTCCCCCCAAGTGCACAGGACGTGATAACGTGCCTCTCCCGATCGCCGCACGCCCTGCAGAGAGAACATTCCTCGCAGTTTGCCGAGAGGATCCAGAGGCAGCAGTTGGGATAAATCCACTTCAGCCTCCTGCCCTGGTGGCTCTCTGGGGGCACAGACACCATGGGGACCCTGGGGGACTTGTCCTCCCTGTGACACGGGGCAGGGAATGGGGAAAACACCATTTGGATCCTTCAAGGAACGCAGAGCTTTCCAAGAGGAGCAGCAGATGCTGTGTTTGAGGCATGGACTGCCTGGTGTTTTCCAGGGAAAGCATTTCCAGGGATGCTCCTGCCCTGCCCCAAGGCTTCTCCCATGGAATCACAGCCTGCCAGCAGCCAAACCCTCCCTCATCCCTCTGCAGAAATCCTGAATTTCCACGGAACACCAGCACAAAGGTCATCATCCCAATGTTTCACCCCACAAACAGCCACGGCCCCCCCAAATCAGCTCCTGCTCTCAGCCATCCCCACTCTCCTCACCCTCCCAGCCCAAACCATTCCACGATTCCTATTGCATCATCAGCAAACCAGTCCCAGCTCCCAGTCATTCGATATCCCCTGGAATTCGGGTGGAATTTTTGGCCACCTCGGATCAAAGCCCAACTGGCAAATTCATTTGCAAAGTTCTTTATGGAAATTAGCTCCGATTAGAGGGACAAGGAAAAGAGCTGGCTCCGTTTGCTGCTGAAGGTAGATTTGGAACGTGCAGAATAAATCAGGATTCCGAAGCCTTAGCCCTTTTTCAGAGGAATATCTATTTCACACCAGGAGAGTGACTTCAGAACTGAAAAATCCAATGGCTAGAAGTCAAAAATTTCAATATTCCTCTGTACTTTCAGCATTCAAACGCTGCCAAAGTCCCAAAGGAATACTGGACAATATGCAGGAGGGGCCTGTGGCAGCACACCGTGATCCCACATGCACTGGGATTGTTTCCTTGCCAGGACAGGGAAAAGCAATGAGGAAAAGCAATGGGGAAAAGCCCAGAGGAGGAAAAAAAAAGGAAAAATAAAGGAAAGCCACAGGCACAGGAGAGCCCAGGAGTCAAAGATACTCCCCCCTATTAAAAAAGCATTAAAACCCCTGAAGTGGCTCCTGTGCTTTGTCCACTGCTGCTGTTGCAGAGTAATTACAGCAGTAATTAAAAGCTCTAAGCAGGTTCCCAGCCCTGCCACACGTGCAGCCCACGAGCCACATTTCCCTTCCCAGGGCTCTGCCCCTGCCTCCCCAGCTGCCTGGGGCTTGTTGGATCAGGCTTTGGGCAGGAAATGAAAAAAGCTTCATTTACAAATGGGCGTTTGCAAGGGGCCAGGCAGGGCACGGGGACACGCTCAGCTCCAGGGATGGCACTGCTGCAACCCTTCCCGGGATGGTGAGGGGCACAGTGAGACCCCATGGATCAAAGTGCACCCATTCTCTCACCAGGACGTCAGAGATAATCACAGAATCCCACAATGGTTTGGGTTGGGAGGAACCTTAAAGCTCATCCCATCCCATCCCACCCCAGCCATGGCAGGGACACCTTACACTGTCCCAGGTTGCTCCAAGCCCTGTCCAGCCTGGCCTTGGACACTGCCAGGGATCCAGGGGCAGCCAGAGCTTCCCTAGGAAATCCATTCCAGGGCCTCCCCACCCTCACAGGGAGAATTCCTTCCCATTATCCCATCCAGCTCTGCCCTCTGGCACGTTAAAGTCCCTCCACATTGTCCTGTCCCTATGCCTTAGCCCCAAGTCCCTCTCCAAAAATCCTGTCCCATCAGAGAACCTTCACCCCACCCTCACTCCAAAAGCAGAGGAAAGGTGACTCCAGCTGAATTTTAGGAATTTCCACAGGGATTTGGAGGAATTTCTTTCTCCTGGGCACCAGTGGCTGCACAACAAGCTGAGAACAAGAGCTACCAACCCTCCTCACTCCAGCTGGTTTTTCTCCAAGACAGCAGCATGGATTTCTCCAGAGCATCACCCGGATTTTCCAACAGATCCCACTGCAGCCCCAGCCCCTCGCTGGCTCTGGAGCTGCCTGAACACTCCAGCAGCTCCCAGCCAAGATTCCCCCTCGTAACTCCCTGCAAGCCCAGCGAACAGAGCAGCCTGGCACCAGCTGAAACACCTCGCTTGGAAGCTCCTTTTTTCCATTTCTCCTGAGCAGAATGACACTTGTGTTCGCAGTGACTCATCTCCTTGACCTTTCCATTCACTTTTAATGGTGCAAGCTGGAAATAAGGGCACACAAACAATGCTGTCATTATTCAGCTGGTGAACTGCAGCCCTCCGACCAGATCTCTCCCCTGCAGCAGACAAGAGCACACAGAGTAGGTATCTCATTCCAGCACATCTAGGATGAACCCTTTTGAAAAAAAAAAAAAATAAATCACACAAACTCACTGCTTAATTCATATTTGGGAGTTGAGTGAGTCCCACCAAAAAAACGCTGCAGGAGGACAAGAGATCCTGGGAAACTGGCAGTGTCATCTCCAGGAATTCGGCTGCAATGAATTCTTACTCAAGTATTGTCTTGGAAACAAAAAAAGGGGGTGGAGGGAGGAAAGGCAGAGGAGGAGAGGCCAGCCAGGCTCAGGAGCACTGCTCATTCCTGAATTTCCCTGCTCAGAACCAGCAGCTCCAGCTGACAGGAACAAAAAACATCAAATCTGCTCCTTAAATCTGGCAGCGCCCAAGCAGGGATTCAGCAGATCTCTCATTGACCTCTCCCTCCAAACTGCAAACTCCCCTCCTCTGCAAGGGAAGAAAAGGGTTTTAAAGAGTTTGCTGAGAAGCTGAGCTGAGAAAACACTTTTTGCTTTATTTACTGTGAAAGAATGAGCATGGCCCTGCTGCAGAGGCACAGCTTGAGCCTGGCAGGGATGGCACATGGGGTCACCCCAGGCTGGCAGGGATATTCAGCTGTGTTTAGGCAAATATTGATTAATAGTATATATAATAAAAATATAAATAATATGTATAATAAATAAATTTAATACTAAATAGATATAATATCTATTTAAGGTAAGAGAATTCCAGTGTTCATCAAGCTGAGGGAGAAAAGAGGTCCCCAAATATCTATCCCATCCCTTATTAGATGCTCCTTTGGTGACATCCAGACAAGAGCAAAATTAAGGTTTGGCTCTGAAACTTTTTCCCAGTGACTCCAGAGCAGCAGGACTGGGAGACTTCCCAGGAAATCCCAACTCACCCCCAGGGATGGATGCACCCAGACGGATCCTCCGCTCCAAATTTCCCTTCTAGATCTAAGCCAAAGGATTCTGAGAATAGCCAATATAACAGCACCGTGGTATCGATAAAATCTGTAAAAAACCTTCCCAAACCCAAAGCCAAAATCCAAATAACCTCCTGGGTTTGCTGTGTGAGGCATTGGTGTTGCCCAACAGGAAAAAAAACCTTCCAGGGAGGAAGAGAATTTTTAAAGCAAAAAGACCAAAAAGACCACAGCCACCAACACAACCCGAGGCACAGGGATGGGAAGAGACTCCTGGAGCTCTTCAGAGCCTGAAAACACAGATTTCATCGGCACAGCAGAGTTAATTTGTATTAAACAGCAACTCAGATTTGTGTTAAAGCAGTGCCAGGTTCCGCACAGGGATCCAGGATCAGCCCCCAAAACATGGAAAATGCAGGGAGAGAATCCACAGCAGAGGTTAGGAATGAGCACTGATGTAGCTTTTCCACTCACTCAACCCCCAAATTATCCTTTTTCTCTCAGGCCTATTACACAAACTTGAAGAAAAACCCCAACGTCGTGAATACATTAATACCATTTTCCTCCTTTAAAAAAAATGACATCTCATCATCGTGAAAGCTTCCAGATGATGTTAAGAATCCTCTTGGCTTCTGGAAAGAAAGGAGAGAGAAAAAAAAATAGCCCAGACTTGGAGCAACCGACCTCAAAAATGCCTTTTGTGTAGTTCCTTCATTTATTTATTTTAGTTCCACAGATTTTCCAGACACGTCCACAGAGAAACCACGACATCATTTGGATGCTTCAGTCAGTGCTAGGCTGAATTTCAAGAGCCTTGGGACTTGCCAACAGTAACCAGTGGTTAATTATACCACATTGCCAACCCAATTTTTTCCATATAACATTAGATTTCAACAAAATGTTTCCATTCTTTCATGTCTCAACCTTTTTTTATTTTTTTTGTTGCTCCCCCCTGGTTTTGCTCGTTCTTCCCATCCTCTCTTTTGCTTTGTTTCACACAAAGGTTTATTGTATTTTTAAGGGAAGCTTTCAGCCTGAAAACTCAGTCCCTATCACATCAAATTTAGTAGGAAGAGTGAAATATTTGATATACAGCAAGGCCAGGCTGGAAGTGAAGAAACTTCTCCCAAGGAAGCCAGGAGGGCAAAGGAGAGGGAATTCACTGCCTGGATAAACAAGAGCTGAAAGAAGGGAAGGTAAAGGCAGCACCAGGATGGAGCAAAAATGAAATTCAAGGTCTGAAAGTTGGATTTTGCTGCCTTGGGCAAATATTTGCACTCAGGATGCCACAGAGTTCTGCTGCTGCTCAAAGCACAAGAGCCAAACTCATTCCTGGGACATGGGAGAGGCTCTGCCCACTCTGGAAAGCACAAGGCAGTGTCCACCTGAGCGTTTTCCTTCCAAAAATCCTCTTAAAACCTCTCCAGAAAGCTGTTGTGCCTTTAGCAGGGAGTAAAACCTGCCAACACCTTCAGCCTGCTATCCCTGACTGCTCTGTGAGCTCCAGAAGGGTCAGAGCCCCAGGGAAATCCAGATTAAAATCCAGATTTGAAGGGCACTGAGCAATCCTGACCAAAAGAACATCAAGGATATCCCAAACCTCAGCAGAAGCAGAAGGAAAGAAACACAGGAGATGTCTTCGGGCTGCTGATCCCAGGGGAATCCTCAGTTTGGGAAGAGTTTTGGGAACACAATGCCAGGACTATCTCCTACTGCTTACACCAACCAGCCTTGCTAAGTATC
The DNA here is from genome assembly GCA_013397955.1 of Grantiella picta. NCBI lineage: Eukaryota > Metazoa > Chordata > Aves > Passeriformes > Meliphagidae > Grantiella > Grantiella picta. Next base: position 286,229 of record VZRM01002336.1, on the reverse strand, counting down.
CAAGAGAATTCCACACATAACAGAGGCTAAAATCCAAGGATTTAATTGGGTGGTGCAGTGGAGATGATTACCCTGAACTGCAGGTGTGCTCATCCCCCTGACACTGATTTTTCTGTGGGATGAATCCTGCAGATCAAATTTGACCCAATTCCAGCACAGGACTCTCCAAAGCCTCAGCATTCCCAAAATATCAGAGATCCAAAGCAGAATCAGAGCTTTCCTAAATATGTGACGAGGAGTCTACACCAGATAAAAGCACGGAACAGAGGAAAAAAGCCTCAGGTGTGTTTGGGGGCTTATTCCTGGTTTATTTCCCAGAGAATTCTCACTTTAACCAGCACTTTCCATTTTCCAAAATCTGGGAATCCCAAATAACCCAAACTCCAGTGAAAGCACTCCCAGCTCTCAGCTCCCTGCAGATTTCCATGTTTTCACAGGGATTGGCATCCATCCACCACCACTTTGGGAAGGGCATCCCCAGCACCCAGATCCACGGGGAGAAGCTCCAAGGATCAGGACATCAGTCAAAAAGTGATTACTGAAAGAATTAAAAGGCCAATTTGCTCTAATTCTCCAGCAGATAAAGCCCTAGGAGCGAACAGCAGTTTCCTGGAAAGCACTCCCAGATTATTCCTGAAGTCCAGACAAAACTCACATTGTGGAAAACACATCTATAAATGGCACTGCACGCCAGGCATGTTCCACAGCAATTCCTGCTGCTCCCCAGCCTCATCTGAAAGATCAGGTTTAACTCAGAGCAGGCGGGAGAAGGCAGAGCATGAGCCCTGGAGCCAGGCTGGGAAATGGGGACTGGGATGGACAGACTGCACCAGGAGCTGAGCACAGCTCTGGGTCACCCTCTGGGATGGGGTAGAAAAGAGAAAATCTCCTTCAGAACAAAGCTGGGATTTGCTGTGGTTTAATTCACAGGGTGGTGCTCAGTGAAAGGCTGAACTCCATGATCCTGGGGATCTTTTCCAGCCTCAGGGATTCTGGGCTGGACAGACCATCCAGAATAGCTGCTGCAGCCACACACAGGGACAGGAACCCAAATGAGCCCTCCTGGGCACTCCCAGGGCGATCAGGGTCCCATCCCCAGGGAGATCAGAGTTCCATCCCCCCAGCTGCATCAGCCGGGGTTGGGAGAGCAGATCCCGAGTCCCCCCCAGCTCTGAGAGAGATCAGCACAAGATATCCGCTGCCCTCAGCACAGGACAGACAGCCACCAGGTGGATTTACTCTTTGTTTCAAAAAGGAATGAACCTGGAAAATCCATCTCCAGCTCCAAATCACGAGGAGCAGGGACAGCACCCATTTAAAACCAGGCTGCCCAACCCCTCTGCAGTCCCTCCTTCCTAAGGCAGCCAGTGTTTCTGAGCAGAAGGAACACCAAGACAGCTTTTTTTAATTAAACTTGCCATTAAAAACATGTTTTGGTCATAGCCAGGTGAGTCCTCACTGCTGTTTCTCTCTGCACACCAAAAATCACCAATTCCCCAGCAGGTTTTACCTTCGATCTACCCCAAAGAGATGAGAAGGGATTCCTCCCATTCCCAAATCGGAGTTTTGGAGGGAGCTGACAGAATCAGCTCCTCACCACCAGCCTGAAATCAGATCCAGAGCCTCAGCCTTGGGGGGAATCCACCCAGGAGCAAAGCCCACCTCCAAGGGAATGGCCAACACTGAATTTTCCTGCCCCTGAAGAACAACACATGACCTCAGCCAGAGGCCTCTGCTGTCCCCTGGCCAGGCCATGTCCCAGATCTAATGCTTTTAACTCCCAAATTCCCTTTCCAATCTGGCAGGGCAGTGACAGCATAATCCAGGTTTTACGGGGGGAAATCAGATCTGCCATCAGTGCCAGACTCATAAAGTCATATTTCTTCTTGTAAAACAATACCAACACTTTGGATTTGCAAAGTATTAAAAATACCTCACTTTTAACTGGCTGGATGAGGAGAAATTTTTTTAGCTCGTTTAGGTGACTGGGGAAGAGCCAAGGGGAAAAGCAACAGCTGGTAACAGGATACTGCATAATTTCCAGTATTTTTATTTTAAAGGCCATGCCACGGATCCTCATTACACTTTGCCCATAAAGGAAACTGCTGCATCCAAAAAGTTTCACCCAGAAACCCGATTGGGTTTTATTGGGATTTGTAAGAGCAGAGACACGTTCCAGCTTTGTCTGTGGGTTAGCTTTTGGTGTGACATCATCTGTTCAAATATGGGAAAATCTGAGCTGGGTGGGCAGCGTCGGGAGGCAGCTCAGTTCATGTTGCCTTTGACATTGTTATTTCCCTGGGTTTTTTTTCTGGAAATCCTCTCTGCCAGGTGCCATCCCACAGATTACAGACAAGATTTGCCTCTCCACACAGAAAAACCAACTATCGTAAAACTAAAACACCCTCTGAGCTGAAATAAAACCAAAGGCAACGTGGAAGAATTCAAAATAAAAGCCATAAAGAACATCAGTCAATGCCATCAGCAGCCCCACTCTGACTCCTCCCTCATCCAAATTATTTGATGTCCTATTAGGCAGCTCATTAGGAAAACTCAAAGCCTTTCACCACAAGAGTCATTCCTCAGAGCTGCACACTGGCCCCACAAAAGCTTCCAGCCATTCCTCTGCTCCGGCAGCTGCCCCCCAAAAGTTTTCAAAAAGTTACCTGGTAACTTTGGAAGCTTTTGGGAGAACTTTGGAAGAGTTTGGGAGCTGTCTGAAGGACAAACACAAACAGGGAAATGCCCGAGGATGCTCTGGAAGTGTTAAAGCATCAGCACAGGCAGAAGTGAAAGGAAAAATCTGTTGTTTTTCCTTTGAAACAGACCAGCCTGGTGAAAAATCCAATTTTCAGCTGATCCGAAGTACCCAAGCAGCAGCCTGACAAGGAGCTGGGGTCATTCCAGTGCTCTGCCAGCTGGAAACCAGCTCCACCAGCCCAATTCCTCTGCAGGACAAACTCCGGGATCTCCCACTGCCCTGAACTTCCCTCGCAGGAATATCCAAGACCTTTTATTCATTGAGCAGCACCCGCTTTTCCACCCTGCTCAGCCTCCACAAGCAAAGCCTTAATGGAAGCATTCCTCCAACGCCCACCTCTTCTTCCTTAAGGTCATCTGAAGAGCCCAGAAAGGACAATAATTCACAATCCCGCCGGTGTTTGTGCTGGTAAAGCCCAAACAATCCCTCACGCCCCACTGCCAGGGAAAAAACACCCGGAGAACACGGAATCCGGGCAGGAAAATTGGATCCCAGACAGCCCAGCTCTTCAGGGCACTTCTCGGGTTCTCAAGTTACCCCGAAGAACTCGAGTTTAATTTTTCCAAGGTTTGCAGAAACTCAGCTCTGCCAGCAAATCCCGCTCCGCGGTCATTCTCCCGAATTTCAACGCGAACAGAGCTAGGAGCGTCGATGTCTCCAAGTGTCCGCTGCCAACTGGAGAAACGCTCTGCAAACACCCAGGAAACTTTTCCAGCAGCCCCAAAAACCTCCCCGTGCCGTGGCATTTCCCAGCCCACCCAGGGGAAAGCAGACATTTGGGAAGCAGAGCTCTGGGAACAAACTGCACAGCCCCAAAGGGAAACAGAAGTGTGTTTAGTTCCCTCTTCTGCACGATTACGGAAAGGAAAAAAAAAAAAAAAAAGACATTCCAGTGGTTTTCTGTGCTGCTGCACATCTGGAACTTCAGAGCTTCCTCCTGCTACGCTCAGCAGCCCCAGTTTTGGGGAGAAAAACCTGCGGGTTGGGGTTGGTGAGAGGGCAGTGAGCTTTGGGGTTCAAAAGCAACTCCAAAGCTTTTGTGTCCCGAGGGAGAGCAGATTCCCGCGGGACAAAAAACTTTCTTCTCCTCAAGGAGGAGGAACTACGCAGGCCCGGAGGTTTCCAGTTGACTAAACATATATTCACATATATATATATATATCCACAGCGATATATAAAGAACCAGAGCCTCCAGAAACTCATCCCCGACTTTTCCTCCGGAAAAAGCAGCCCGGCAACAGGCAGCTCTCACTCCAAGAAAGGCGAATAAAGAATTGTTTTAAGTTTTTTCCCCTTTTACGGGCCCCCTGACAAACGGCATTCAGAGACTCGGGCAGCTAAAGGAGGTTGGGTGGGTTTTGTTGCTTTTTTTTCCTCTTTTTCCTTCTTGCCGGAATGCGCGGAGGAAGCAAAGCAGAGTTTCGCCCCGCGCTAAAACCCCATTCTCCCACCCCAGGACACCTCCCCAGACCCCACAGCATCTTTGGGGGGCTCGGGGTCCCCCCTTACCTGCCCGGCCGAGGGACAGGGCACCCGACAGCAGCAGCAGCACCGAGCAGCTCCGTATCCAACTGCGCCTTTTCCAGCGCGTGTGCGTATCCATGCTCCCCCCAAAAAACGGGACAGCTCGAAGGGAGAGGGTGGGAAAAATAAAACCTATATATCTACAAGCTCAGAGCAGGCGCTCAGCCCCCCCGGCAGCCCCCCCCGGGGAGCGGCCGCTTTATAAAGCCATGGGGCGGGCGGAGGGTTGCGGGGGCTCGGCCGCTCTCAGCTCCGGCCCTGCCTGCTGCTCCCGGGCTGCCGGAAAAGTTTGCCTTCTCTCCCCACACCGCCCTTTTTCCCCCCTTCTTTTAAACCCGAGCAGGAGTTTGTCAATCTCGGCGGCGCGCAGCAAATCAGCGCTGCTCCGCCCGCACCAGCCCAGCCCCCGCGGTACTCCCCGCGGATGTCCCGGCCCCCAAAAGTACTTTTCCTCCCTTTTTCCCCTCGCTGGAATAGCGGCAGGAGGAGTTTTTCCGCCTCTTCCCCCTCCCTTCTCCCCGCGGGATGGGACATCGGTGTCCCCTGCGGTGCTCGGTGACACAGGAGGTTGGGGTTTTTAATCCCACTCTGCAGGATTGGGTGGGAACCAAAGCTGCAGACCCCTCAAAAAACTAAAATCAGATTATTTAGGGACCAGAGAAGGAAGAACAAGATAGCGGGAATGGTTTTTACACCCAGAAGGTGCTCGGGCGCTGGACAGGCTCCCCACGGGAACAACAAAATGCAGCCCTTTCCCTTAAATAAATGCTTTGAAGACCCTTGCTGGCATCAATACTTGCTTTGGCAGTGCCACCAAAGATCTGAGCATCATCGGTGGTGTCACAGCCAGGTGACAATCCCAGCTCCTTTAGGGCTGTTTTTTCACAGAGCACTGACTTCACCTCCAGACCCACAGCAGAGCATCCCGGTCCTCTCCACTCTCCCTACACAGCAGCCTTAAAGCCCTCATCATCCACAGGGGAAAAAACCTTGCCATGACCTGAATTCCCATCCTCTGCCTCCCCTGAACCCCAATTTCTTTGTCTGTAGGTTTGGTCACCCAGCACTCAAAGACCTGAGAAGTCACCAGACATCCTATCCCCTACAAGGAGGGCAGTGAAGGAGTTTGGGATCACATCCTGTCCCTGATTTTGGCTGTCTGATGGAAGAACTCGGCAACACAGGGGCTTACGATGAGTTTTAGCCATAAATGTCATGGATGGATGCAACGGATGGAACGAGAGTTCCTTGGACGGAGAATCAAAACACATCAAACCCCAAAAGGACAGGAGGCCAAATCCCCAGATGAATGGGAAAGGGCTGCTCCCAGTCCACCCGGGCTGGAGTTCGGTAAAGTTTCCTAAGGATTCTGCTGAGAAGAGCTGCAGGAAATCCCTCCCTTTCCCTCTGAGGCTGCCGAGATACCTTCCCCCTGCTCCCAGCCTCCCGCGAAACTGGAAAAGCTGGAGCCTGAGCCACACACGGGAAGAGCTTCCCTGCTGAAAGAGCCTTTCAGCAGGCAGAGGTGAGAGGCAGGCTGGCTGCGAGCCCCGAGGAGGGAGCAGGGAGGAGCAGCTCCGCACGTGCCGTGCGGAGCCTGGGGAAGGTGCCAGTGGCACTCCTGGGCAAATCCCGGGATGGAAACCCCTTCCAGCTCTGCTTTCATGGGCAACCAGGTGACTGCAGGCTGGCAGACGAAGCACACCCTGCTCCATCTCCAGGAGGAGCCTGGAGGGGAAATCTTGCAGGGCAACACCTGCAGAGCCCTGCAGCTCCTTCTGCTGAGCACCCATGGGATGGAGCCCGGGTGTGTCAGTTTGGGTGCCTGATCCCAAAATTTTCCTCTGCACCCCTGGGGTGTTCGTTTTCACTGCTAAGAAATGCTATCAGAATAAGTAAAAATGAGACAAAGAAGGTCAAGGGCCATCTGGAATTATATCTGGCCAAGGGCAGCAAGAAGGGATCTTCAAATACATCAATAACAAAAGAAAAACGAAGGAAAGCGTTCATCCAAGCACACCAAAAATCAGCATCATTTATGGATTATTCCGCCCAGGTCTAGCAACTGATTAAAGCATCCCAGGACATTTTGGTTGGATCATCCTCTAGTTGTCCTTAAAAAAAAAAAAACCTAAAAAATCACTAAAGTATCCAAACCTGGACCTAGATCAGATGCAAAACAACTTCGCTCCACACCAGAACCTGGCCCAGGGAGCTTTTGCTGAGCAGGAAGCCTGTTCCCTGTTGCTTTCCAGTTGATTTAGGAAGCTTGCACAGACCTGTTTGCCCCCCCTCGACAACAACAGAGACGCAGAAATCAGCCTGCGATGGCAAACTGGAAAATTCCAGCAGCCACGCGCCAAGTTCGGGGAGCCAACTGCTGGGTGGGCCAGATGATTGGTGGGAGCTCCAGGAGGGTTCACACGAGCTGGGATAGCTAATGCCAACCCCGAATCCCTCCAGCAGCCAGCCAGGGTCACCTCTGACCAGCCAAAGGAATCCTGCAGTGGCACAGAGCCACATTTCCTTCAGGAACAGAAGTTTAGGGAAGTGTTTTCATTCCTAAATGCATCTTGAGCCCAGCTGGGTGCTGTTTATAGAATGGAGGACATGGTTGTGAGGTTTTAAACAAAAAAAGGCTTAAGACATAGAGGTAATGTAAAAAAATAAATTATGTGGTATGAAACCATCACCAGCATTCAGCCAAAAGGCCCAAAAGGCCGTTGTTGTGTAGTTTGGAAGTATTGCAGAAGCAGAATGGCCCTGGGTGTTATTGATAACCAGTTACACCCCATGGCCAGCTAGGGGGAAGAGGTTAAAATGAGCAATTAGAATTACCTGAGCTGTTGTATAAATATTTAGGACAGGCAGCTGCTCTCAGGAATGATTTCCAATACCCTTTGTGAAGAGCACACAGATATAAAATACACCATTTTTCCTCCACAGCCTTGGTGCCAAGCCTTTACTCCTTGCACGTTTATAAAACAATTGCATCTCCACCATTAATTCAATTTTTATCAGTTGTTCTGCATCCAAGTGAGATCCCAAATCACAATCCTGATTTATAATCTCACACCTGCTGGCCTGGAAAGGAGTGCTCCCGAATTCAGCTTTGAAAAAATTGAGGATTGAGCCCTAATGAGGCATTTTGGGTTGAGAGGCTTGGAAAATGAAACTCTCCATTTATCCCCAGAGGAACTTTCACATCTGGCATCCCCGAGCTGCACACTGCCCCAGACTCCGAGCTCTGTGTGGTCTTTAATTTGAACAAGGAGTTCAGTGCATTATCCAGGACTGCTCACACCCATCCCCACCCTGCCTGAGAGCTGCAGAGTGGCAGCAACTTCCCCCAAAAACTGTCTGAAAACCCCGTTTTGAACGAGGGCCATCCCAAATCCACTTTTCTAGAAGGTGGTGATGGGCAGCACATCAACACTGATAGAGGAATGCTGCAAGTTTTCATGTAGAACAGATAATTAATGCTCTAATTAGAGCCCAGGCTGGCTGGTGACGTGATGAAAAGACTCAACAGGTACCTCCCAAACAGCAAAAAAACCCATAAAACTCTTTCAAGAGTTAAATTCTTCCCCCAGAAAGACAAACCACCACCCACAGAAATACAAACGCCCACCCTTCCTATCGCTCAGCACCTGTTTTGGCTTTTCAGGCCAAAAAGCAGGAGTTGGACAGGTGATTCTCCCCAATCCCAGCTGCTCCCCCGGAAATTCCAATCGGATTTTTTGCCCTGAGGTGGCATCAGGACAAGCCCCATCCCTGGAGAGAGCAGCCAGCACGAGGTGGGGTTTGTTTTTGTGCATGTTTGGATGTTTCCCAGTCAGAGAGCTCTGTTCAAAGGAGGAAATAGCTTTAGAAAGGGAACAGACTTTCCACTTCTCCTCTTTTTCCAGCCCTGTCGCCTTCTCTTCTGCTCCACGTTAATGAGTCCAAGGCTGGGATGTGTTTGAGCATTCCAAGCCACGAAATGCAGGATAAATTGCTCTTTGGTGCCTGAACTGAGCTGACCTCCCCATTCCACCCCATCCCTCTCCATGCCCACTGGAGCTGCCATTCCCTGGGTTGATTTTCCCCTCTCGCTGTGACCTGCAGGCAGTGGCTCAGGCTAAACCCAGATAATCTGTCTGGACTCCAGGAGATAATCCCTGGGGATACACAGAGTGTTGTGTTACACCAGGAGCAGGGAGCTGCCACTTCCCCTCTGATCTCCACCAGGGTCAAGCACTGAAGAAGTTCCTAAACTCTCCCTGACCTCACAACGCTTTCGTTGAACACCAAAAACTTTCATTTTCCAGCTCTGCTTTGTCCATAACAATCATGAAAATTACAGGTGAGGCCAAACCACTAATTTATTGACAGATCCCAAATGACCCAGCAGCAGCTCCAGGGGGTCAGTTTGGGTGCCTGATCCCAAAATTTTCCTCTACACCACTGGGGTATTCATTTTCATTGCTAAGAAATGCTATCAGAATAAGTAAAAAATGAGATAAAGAAGGACAAGGCCTATCTGGAATTAAATCTGGCCTAGGAGAGCAAGAAGGGATCTTCAAATACATAAATATCAAAAGAAAAACCAAGGAAAATGTTCATCCAAACACACCGAAAATCAGCATCATTTAGGGATTATTCTGCCCAGGTCTAGCAACTGATTGAACCATCCCAGGACATTTTGGTTGCATCAGCCTCTAGTTGTCCTTAAAAAAATAAATAAATCAACTTAATGCCTACAAAGTTCCCTTTAGCAAACAATTTTCATCCCCATTTCCCCATCCCTAATATTTCTTTCAATTACCCACAGCACACAATTTCCAAGCAACTCTTTCCATTCCTAAATTTTGTGGCATTAGCCACGGCAAAAAAAATAAAAAAAAAAAAAATTAAAAATGCTCATTCTGTCTATTCCCCTTTGATTACAGGTTCATTCCACCCAGGGCTTCTGGAGTGACAAACCCTTCATTTTGTTGTGTTTTCCTCCCCTTGCTGGAGCAGTGGTTTGGGAATGATGAGGATTCAGGGAGCACCACCCAGCCCTCAAAAGGCACTCCAGACAAGAGGCCACAGTCTCACCGAGCCTGAGCTGCTTTCTAAATAGAGAGGGGAAAAAAATGCACTCCTTTCTGGGGATGAATCACTCGAGGAACCCAATCCAGCTCCGAGTGGGCTCTGCCCTGACTCATTTTCATTTCTTGCTCCAGTGTTTCCAGTCAGTCACCTTCAGACACATCACCTCGCCACGACTAACTTATTCCCTGCTCTCCCCATGGAGTTTTCCAGTTTGGGGAGCTCTGGGAAGAGCCAGAACGAGGTATGGGATCAGTGACATTTTAACCTGGAGACACGATGCCTATCTACCCATATTTAGCCCCAAAACAGCAGCTCAGGTCCACACTGCCAGCCCTGGATCATCCTCCAGTCCCTCAGCCTCTCATTTCAGCTGGAATTCCGTGATCCAGCACCCACACCTCCATCATTTCAGCTGGAATTCCATGATCCAGCACCCATATATCCATCATTTCAGCTGGAATTCCATGATACAGCACCCACATATCCTTTATTTCAGCTGGAATTCCGTGATCCAGCACCCACATATCCTTTATTTCAGCTGGAATTCCATGATACAGCACCCATATATCTATTATTTCAGCTGGAATTCCATGATCCAGCACCCACATCTCCATCATTTCAGCCAGCAGAGCCCTCACCAGCTCACTCCACCTCCCACCCCTGTGGTTCCCCATTTCTGGGTGCCTTTTTTCCCTCTACCTGTCCCACAGCTTGTTCTCCTCTGGCAAGGCTTCCCCGTGCCTTTGTGTTCATAAATCAGGAGGCCAGAGGGGCTCATGTTTCACAGAGGCCAAGAGGCTTCCATGAATTAAGTTTTGTTTGAACAGGAGTATCTTTTTTAGTAAACCAAACAAACTTCTTGACCTGACTTGTACTGCAGCGAAGCGAGCCCAGAAAGAGCTCCTGGCTGCTGCAGGAAGGTATTTTGCGAAAGAAGTCAAATAAAACAGCTTTCTGGGGCACTGCTGAGAGAATGGAAGGTCTGAGGAGACACCCTCAGCTCAGACATTCTCCTGGGTTCAAATCTGAGTGATGTGAGAGCTCTTTATACAGTGCTGGCAGCCCTCAGATTGCCTCCTTGCACTTTAACACGCTTTTCTTGGTGTCATGTTTGGTCCCATTGAGCAGTTTTTCCTCTCCTTTGGGTCCCTGCCTTCAGCAGCAGAATTATATAGGGATTTTTTATATTTTAGCCAGCTAAGATGCTCAGCTGGTTTAATTTGATTCCATCAGAGGCCATGAGGCTTCAGCCATTTCTGCTCCCAGCACCTCTGCCCCATCCATTTCATTAAATGAAAAAGTCAACTATTAATCACCAAACATGACAGATTTCCCTGCCACGGTGACATTAAATCCTGTTGCTAGCTGGCCTTTCTCTCTACACCCTTCCAAGACCCGCAGAAAATCCAATCCCTTGCCAGAAATGCTTTTCCATTCAGACAATTCATTCCCAGGACTCCAACCTTCCCTGGTCACCTCTTTGGGAGTTCCACAAGTCGGGCTCAACTCCTGCCACGTCCAACTCAAGACCACAAATTTTGCGACTGTTTTCCTCAGTTCTGTGCTCAGCTCTTCACTCGAAGGATATTTTAGCACATATCCCACTTTTTTTTTCTTTCTTTTTT
>VZRM01002336.1:237119-275226 GCA_013397955.1 Grantiella picta | reverse complement strand
TTTTTTTTTTTTCTTTTTTTTTTTTTTTTTTGAAGGAACTGTGTATTTAAAAAGACAGACGAGGCTCAGCCTGAAGGATCCAATTGACAAAGGTCACCAGCAAACATGACTAATCCATTATGCTGTTAAACAACTCAACATGCAGGGGTTAATCAATGCTAGCCCCAGGTCTAATCCCTCTTTCTGCTAAATAACTCACTGAAAACAAACTCTGCCTGCTAATGTCCTGCAAAGGAAGACAAATGCACACGAGGCTCGAGGAGGGTTCAGTTTTCAGGGCTCTCAGCTCCTCCAAAGCCTGACTACTGTCAGCCTGGCCAGATGTTATTCCCATCCTTGCGAGGATAGGGATCAGGGGGAGGTTGGATGGCATTTTTCCAGCTTTAAAAAAAAACCCCTCAGAGCACAGGATTCCTCCCCAACCTGGGCTGTCCTGCACAGACAAAGCCATTCCCTATTCCCAAGGGGTTCCCGTGCTTATTCCAGTCCCCCCCTATTTATAGCCCACGATCTGTGCTTTTACAAGATGGTAATTTCGTGCTGCTCATAAATCTCCCCCTGAAAAGTGGTATTTGTAGGTCAGCAAGGAGAGGAAGCCAGCAACCAAAAGTGCTGAACTCGTGCAGAAACTCCACAGCCCCAGCCACAGACACTGAAATGCAATTAGGGGCAATCAAAGGGCCTTGTGTTGTCTCCTCTGTTGGAAGTTTGTTCCATGAGGAGCAGCTGGAGGAGGTTTTTTGGGATCTGGGAAGATGGTGACAGCATTTGCTTACCCAGTGACAGAGCTGCTGGCAGCGCCGAGTTTGGCCTGGCAAATCCCATCCCTGACATTATGGCACCAAAGCAGCAGTGCCTCCCGATTTTCCTTGCCTTTCTCACACCTCTGCGGTGGCATTTTCCCACTCCAAAGGGAGCAGAGGCTCAGCAGAAGCTTTCCTTTGACATTTAAAGATTTTGGGAGGAGACTCACTCCAGTTTAGTCCCTGCAGTATTGGAAACACAAAAGCCAATTTGTCCTTAAGACCTTTTTTTTGGGGCAGCCTTGCAGAAGTTCAGCTCCTTGGAGTAAACAACCTCACACAGAATTCCTGCAGGTGATTTTACCAGGCAGGCAGTGATTCCCCAAGTTGGGATGGTTTCTCTGGATGCAAACACTCAGATGCCACATTTCCTTTTTCCCTGGCAGTGTTTCCCACCAATAACCAAGGAAAGCCTCCAGGCTGTGCCCATCCTTGCATTTGTCACACCCAACGCTGCATCACCGCAGTAAAATGGCTTTAACTCCAAATTCCTCCCTCTTACACATAAACAACCTCTTTATACTTCGAAATTATGCTCAATTCCTGAGGAAAAAATTATTAAACCCAACCATTTTCTCCCATGCATTCGACCGCAAGGTCCCCTCAACTTCCAAATAACTTCACTTTTCATCGTGACAGTTTCTCCTGCCTTTTCAGCACTAAGTGACTTTGCTGCTGGATTAAGCACCCAAAACACTCACTTCTTCCCTAATATGAATTTTTTTATACACCACTGGAAATTGCAATGCCCACAGAGTGGCTCCATGGGGAATTTGCAAGCTGCTTCTTTCCCTCCGAGCTCTCCAGGACTATCTAAATCTGATACACCAGAGACATCTTATGAAAAACTGTGATTCCAAAGCTGAGTAAGTCTAAAAGAAGCTATTAAAATATTAGAAAACCCCCAAAAAATCGAGTCTTCTGTTGAAGATCCTGTGCCTGATCTCTGCTTAGTCACATCCAAGTGTGACCACAGAACTCCCAGCCCCAGCAATTCCACTATCCCACAACTTTTTTGACTTCATTGAGGATTTTTTTTATCCTCGCAAAAAAGGCCCAGGTGCTGGGATTGGGATGTGAATAAAGCCAATCATTCCTGGAAAGCCAGAGCTGCATTCCTGCCCCATTTCCCACCCCCAGCACCGGCTGAGCATCTCCAACAGCCCCAGGATGGAGCAGGAGGCAGCAAATGTGGAAGGCAGATGTGCGAGGGGAGGAAATCAGGATTGCAGGAGACACGGGGAGGAAGCACAGAGCAGCACCTGTCCCGCTGAATGCCGGGGTTTTGTCCCAGTAAAAACCCTCTGGAGCAGGGCTGCACTCCCAGCAAGCAGCCCTGTCGCACATCCTCCTCCAATTTGTCTCCACTCAGCAGGAAGCAGTCTAGCCTGGGAGATACCAGGAGACAGCGCTGAGAACTTCCAGCAGCACCATGTGCAAAATTCCTGCCCGGATTGGGAGCTGGCCACGAAAACCAAGGGAAAGAGCATTTACTGAGTCACTGGCATGGGGGAGAAACCGAAAATATTTCTTCCACCGGCTTGCAGTGAATCAGGGCCTGAAGTTGAGCAGCAGTTCCTGCGCTGGCTGCAAAAGTTCTTTTGAGAAAAGCCCTGAGTTGGGGTGTTTTGAGCTGCTGAACTGATTCAGAGCACAGATTTACACCTGGCCTCTCCCTCCCCTGCCGGGGAAGAGAAATTAGAAGTTTCCACAGGGTTTAGTCTCAGAGAAGCAGAGCTTGCCAACCCCAGAGGAAGCAAACATGTCAAAATCATTCTCAGACAGCTCTGAAAAATATCCTGCAAATCTTCCACCTGTGGCTTTTCCCTTGATCCGATCCAAGGCAGGATGGAGGGGAAAAAAACCTCAGAAGTGGTTTTATTTTCAGGGATGGAGAGTTGTGATTTAATTCTAATTTTGGGGTACAGGAGTTGGGTGCCTGGGCAGTGTTTAATTGAAATGGCTCAGTCCAATCATATGAAATTTTGGGATTTTTGGCACATTTTGTGGCAGCTGAGCTGTGTCTCAGCGTGAGGAACATCCCAGATGTGCTGCTCCAGCCCTTTCCCAAGAAAGCTTTCCCAACACATTGGGCCTCTCCAGCACCTCCATTTTTGCATCCCCAAATGAATAACCAAATACCTCTGAATCTCTGCATTCCTCAGGTCTGCAGTTTAACCACGGATTGAGCAAATTCCTCTCCCAGGTTGGAAATACATTTCCCAAAATATCAGCCTGTGCTCCCCTGTAAAATCATTATCCCCACACCAATCCCCTCGGAGGAAATAAAGCCAGCCAAGCCCAACGCTGCTCTGAATCCCAAATTTTGACGCTGTAGGAGATCCCAATCTCCCGAGGGAACCTCTGGAATCCCAGAGCAGTTCCCCCAAGCCCAGCAGTGACTCAGTTTGCTCATTTCTTCCTGTGATTCATTTTCCCACACACACCACCCCTGGGACACGACAGAAACGTGGCTGGGGCTGTTTTATCTGCTGCCAACTGCAGCATCTGATAAGCCCTATCTGTGTCTCCCTTATCACTTTCATGTCCTGAAGTCCCATGAATACAGCAGGATATTTTGTAATAAACTGTGGCCTCCAGAGTCACTGAGCAGCTCGGTTCACTTCAGATTTTCGGTTTTAACAGCAGGGTTGAGACCAACATTTGCTGTTAAAAATGTCCATTCCGTGGAACTAAAGTTGGTTCACCTGCAGATCCTCCCAAAACTGAACTTTGCTGAGAATTACGCAAACAACACAGCAGGATCAGTATTTTCCACACCAGCAGCAAGGATAAAAATACATCCAGAATGAAGCACAATAATCAAGAGAAAATTTGGGGTGAAGTCTCAGCCATTTGCACAAAGCCCCTGGGGCAGATGATTTCCAGAATTTATCCCAGGAGCTGTAAAAAAAAAAAACTGGTGTGCAAAGAGAGTTCTGGCACTAGGAGGAAGTCCTAAAGAGAAGAGGGATGAGCCCAGCATCCCACAGATATCGTCTCCAGGGATTCTACGTGGATGTGGAAGCTCTCCATGTCCATGAAGCACCTCAGCAGCACAGAGGAGCCTCTCTCACTGATTTCCCACCTCTCTTCCCGGCTGGAAAAGAGCTGTGCAAACACCTCTGGAGCCACGACAAGCCTCTCCCCATCCTTCCCAAGGCTGCAGCCATTCAATGACACTGTCAGTGCCATTCCTCCTGCCCAGGAAATGTCACCAATGCAGACAGAACTTTTTCCTCCCTGTGCTGAAGCCAAATTGCAATGACCAGGGTGAGCTCAGCCTGCCTGCCTCAGCCGTGCCATGCTGTTAATATTATTATATTATATATTTTTGCTTCCAACAGGAGCTCTGTTGTTGCCCAAACGCTCTGCTGGCACCAATAGCCCTGGGGAGGAGGAGAAAAGCTGCTCTGTGCAGCATCACTGCCCTGAAAGCTCAGGAATAGGAGCAGGAGACAATCTGGGCCTTTGTTAAAAGCAGGGGAAGCTGCAAACTCCAGCTTTGGGTAATTCCCTGAGCACCTCTCCCCAGCAGCACTCAGGGGTGTCACACAGCCCTTCCCGGGCACGCTGTCCCCTCTGGGGCACTCAGCATTTGTTCCTTCCCAAAACAAGAGGAATTGCTGCAGTGTCCTCCCCTTTCCCAGCTGTCACAGTTTTTGGGGGGAAACTGTTCCCAAGCAGCAGCTCAGAACCACATTCGTGCCACGGGAACAGCAACAATCCAGCCACTCCTGCCACAGATCCTGGAATAAATCAGTCCTGTCCCCTGCCACAGCTCTGCCTCATGGCACTGCCACTCTTCTCTTCTCCCCGTGTTCTGCGCAAGCTGGAACGAGTGGAAAAATCCCCATATTCAGAGGTGAGAGACAAGACTTCTGCTACACTTCAGGGAAAGGTGGAAAGACGAGGCGAGTGCCATAGAAAATGTTTTTCTCCTGAGCTTGTTCAAACCCTGTGTGAAAAACTTGGAAATCCAAGTTACACTGCTTCTGGAGAGCAGAACGTGGATAAACAACGTAAATATTTCTGTTTTACGTCCACGGGAGAGCCAAGCATGAGCATTTTCAGGATATTTAGGAAGGTTTGATGAAATCTTTTCCAAGGAAAAGAACAGCACAACACATCAGCCTCCTCCAACAGCCGAATGGCTCTTGGCTTTGCCACCTCCATCACGGATTCTTCCAGGGGTTTGACAGCAGTGCAGCCACAGCTGACACCACACAACGTGGAGAGCCAGGGCCAGGCTCAATCCCACCCTCTGGAATAAACTCCATCTCCCCTGCCTTCCAAAACGATCCAAGACATTTGCATTTCCCACAGCACCGCTCGCTCTTGACGCAAGGAGAGAAAAAAGGGAATTTTTCCCTCGCCAAACACATCCTGCAGCTCCAAGGCACCATAATGAATCTACCAGCCCTTGGAGGTATCCTATGGAAAAAGCTGCAGCCCTCCAGGCTCTTGGACAAACCTTCCTTTTTCCCCTTGTTAGAGCTGGGATGGACACGGCTAACAGCTGGGATTTTGTTTTGGTTTTTAACAAGAAATTTAATGAAATGAAATTTAATGAAATGCGAAATTTATGAGCTGGTCAGCCTTGGGAATCGTTCAGTCCAGGGAGCCTCTGGGATCCAGAGGGATCTCAGGAATGGAAAATCTGCCTTCCTCCAGGATCTATGGGCTGTGAGAGAAACCCTTAACCCCTCAGGACTGATGTTCCCCAAGTGGCACCGTGAGACAGGAGTGAGATCCCAGCTGTGACCTGGAACATCCCAATCCCAGCCTTCCCACCACACACCCCAGCTGGGATTCGCATTTCTTCTGGGCTTTTTCCCCCCTTAACTGCCTCCAGCAACACGAGCCTGGAGTTCTGGGAATCAAAGCTGCAGCTCTGAGCCCAATTTCACCTTGGAGGTTGCAAATCCAGGAGCAAAATTGCACCTAGGATGGGAAAAGCTGCTGTGCTTGGGATGTAGCAGAGCTTTCCAAGGCCATGGGGATGGGGGATGAGCATCCCTTCTCCCTCCCTTCCTCCTCAAAATAAAGGTCCCACAAACCTTGACGGAATAAATGCCATGCAAAAAAACCTGAATAGCTGGCATTAGCAGGGAGCTGCCAAGACACTGAGACAGAAACCAGCCTTCTCAGAAATCCCAGGGCAGGAAATTCATCCCAGGAGGTAACAGACGGAGCTTTTGCTACTGTAAATAGACCTTTTCATTATTCTGGAGCGTTCTGAGGCCAAAAGACTGTCCCAGCATGGTGGAAAGTGTAAGTCAGTGTCTCACTTCCCTGCAGAAGAGGAACATTCAACAAGCAGGGCAGGACAGATGGATTAATCCTTCCACGGAGCTGCCAGGGATTGCTGCTCTCGCTTCTGTTTCTGCGTGGGGAGGGAGGACACACATCCCAAAATCCCCACAGACAGCGGGGAAAGAGCAGACACTGAGGGAACAGCGATCCAGGTTGTGTCTCTCTTGGCTAAACTCTACGAGGTGACACTTTTGCAAACCAGGGTGGGGATTGGAAATGGTTTTTCAAAGCCCTGATTGTGCCTTTTTCCTTTATTTCCTAACCTCGGAGGTCCCTGTGCCTCCTGCCTCGCAGCAGGGGATTGTTTGTCCTGAGCAGGAAATTATTTGTGGGAGCTTTAAGAAAGAAAATGCTGCTTTTGCCTTCAACCCCAGGCTGGGAGTTCTCCTGAGCTGCTCCCAAGCAGCCCCAGACAGAGGGAAGCACTTTCCAGAGGAGAATATTCCCCACCTTCAGCTCTTCCCAAAGCCATCAGACATGAAGAACCCTCTGCTGTCCTTCAGCAGGAGCCCCAGGAAGCTCTTACCTGCTGTGTCTGTCTGTCCATCCCTCCGCCAGCTCAGCCCAGCCTGCTCCAGCAGCTCCCCAGGGAACAAAAGGCAAACTGCTCCCCATGGGCTCCTAATAAACCTTCCCCAATCCCACAGAACTGGGCTCAGCTGGATCCTCAGCTGAGCTGGAATCACGTGAAACTTCATCCACCTGCTGCTTTTTTGCCTAACGTGGCTATTCCCAGGTGTTTCCTGTAAATCTTGCCCTTCCAGAGCTCTGAGCTCTGACAGCAGGATGGGATCCCCATGCTGGGATCTGCCCTGGAACGGGGCAGGAGTCTGGGAAATCCAAAGGGTCAGGCTGTGAGGGACACTGAAGGTGTCAGGCACTGCTTTCCCAGATAATTTCCAATCAGGGATGCTCCTCCTGCAGCCATGAATTCCCACTGGGCTGGCAATGAGCAAAGAATTGTGTTTCACTCCCAACTGAGGGCAGCTTCTCCTCTCCATGGATAACATCCCATGGATAATTCATCACGGAGTGACAGCTCAGCTCTGGAGCTGCTGCCCTGTCCCAGTTTGCCGTTCAAGGAGTGTTCCTTGGTGTTTCTGTCCCTTCCCAGAGCTACAATCCAGCCCTTGGCCATGTCACTGAGCAGCATTAAACCTCTTCTCCACCGCAGCCCAGAGATGGCTGCACATCCCAGTGCCAAAAAATCCCCTTTGTGCACTGCCCTCGTGGGCTTTGCAAAGCCCTGAACGCCTGAGGGAACAGAAACCCCCATAAATCAACGTTCAGCTGGAGATTTGGGCAGAGATTACAAAAGCAGACCCCAGGTTAACGGCCACAATTTTAAATTAAAATCACAGAGTGGGCAATTTGCTGTTTACAACTCTGGGATGTCCCTTGGCATTGGGATCACAACCAGGATGTGCTTGGAGAGGGGGATTTACTGATGTCCTGGCCTCATGGACATCTGTGGGATGATCATATTTGCGTGGATCTGCTGTGTCCAGAGCCCTGTTTACGGTGTGTTAACACCCTGGTTTGGGGTGTTTAACTGCTTGGCACAGGGAAAACAGGGATTTATGAACCCCCCGAGCCTGCCTGGCTCCCTGCAGGCACAGCCCTTGGCACAAAGCAGGGACAGAGCAGGTACACCAGAATTTCAGCATTTTCTGGGTCTGCACTGAGGAAATCCCAGGTTTAGGGAGCACCCATCACCATACCCATGGCTGGATCAGCTGTGCCACGGTGTGGGCAGAAAAAAGGGGGATTTTTTCCTGTAAAAACATCCCTCAGCCCTTCCAGCTGCTCCAGGATTTGCCTTCTGGTACCCAAGCCCTGCAGCCAGATGTGCTCACAAAGGAGCTGATGTTTGTTCTTGTTCTGCTCTGCCACGCCTGGAGCCGAACCCACAGCGGCACAGTGCGTTATTAGTGATTTATTAATAAAAAAAAAATTAAAAAGAAGGGAGAATAACTCTCCGGGGAGAGGTAGAAACTTTAATTTAGCGGCGAAAAGGCTTGGCTGCTCCAGCTGGAAATTCCTGGAGTGATGAGCATGAGGTAATCCTGACGTAGGTGAGATGGGAAGGTGGACTTTGTCCTTGAGAACGGTTCAGGGCCTCCCTGGCACCTCGGGCTGCACCTTGGGTCAAGGCTTTGGGTCTGGATTTCATCTCAGCTCTGCTGCATGTCCTTGACACGACCTCCATCAGGCTCTTTCATGCCTGGCCTGCCCAGCTGAAAACGAGCAAATGGCTCTTTTCTACCACCGCTCATCTCCTTGGGCTAACTCCCACCCAAATTTGCTCCAGCAGCTCCCTCTGACCGTGCAAAGTCCATGAGGAATCCCCAAATATCCCTTCAAGGATGGAAACAGATGGATCAGCTGCAGGTGAAGCTTTGCCTTCGCTGGAACAGCTCAGCTCGTTCAGCCCAGCAGGATTTTGTGTCTCTGGGGTGACAAAAAAATAACAATATTGCCTGAAAACATCTCCCCCTCTGCAGCCTGGGCCTTGTCTGGTGCTTCCTCAGCGAAGACCTGGTTTCCATTTCATGCTTTAGCAAGGAAATGCCATTCCTGCTCATTCCAATTTGGGAGCAGCTAAATGAGAAGTAACTCGAGTGAGGACAATTGCTGGCTGGTAAATAGAGGAGGCAGAACTGTTCCAGCAGACAGTGCCTTTACAAATTGAGCCCTTCACGGTTATTAGAAGATGATTTTATGGGAATTCCCCATTTCCAGCCGGGTTTCTTGTCAAACCTTGGTCAAGCTTCTCCAGGAGAAGTTCCAAGCACACCTTGACGTCGAAGCAGGGCTGGGAGGTTCTGAGCAAGGACATTCCTGCCAGGAGGTCCAGGGATGTGACACAGAGCCTGAGCAGAACCCTCAGGGCTGAGCAGAAATCTCTGGAGACTGCTTTCCTCCTTTGGCTTTTCCGAGCTCTGGATCCATCCCTGGTTTTGGAGGATGCAGCTGCCCCATCCAGGCTGGCACAGCGAGAGGAGATCCAATCCTCAAGGAGACAAAACCCAAGGAAAGCCCAAAACACTGTGGCACCAACCTCAGGTTTTGTCTCCTCCTGGCTTTTTGGAGCAGCCTGGCAGCTCTTTGGGGAGATGACAGCAGTGACGATGTGGGATTCCTGACAGATATGGACGGATGAGCAGGACAAACCCAAATCCCATCCCTTTCTGTGGCTGCAGCTCAGGCAGAGCTGGCATGGTGTTGGCGTTTGCTGAGCAAAGTGCATCAAACAGCCCTGGATCAGGAAGAATCATTTTGGGAAGGCTTTTTGTGCTGCATTATCCTTGTTCATGAGCAGCTGAAGGGAAAGAGCTGCCTGAGATGAGGCTGACAAAGCAGCACGAGTTGCCCTGGTTTGGGCTGATGGGGGAAGTGTTTTCCTTTTGGCCTGGAGAGATGGGATTGGAGAGGCAGCTCAGCCTGGTGTGAGCCCCAGCAGAAAATTTGGGACTGGGGAATAAACCCCTGCACGAGGTCTGTAGTGGTGTGGAAAGGTTGGATGCAGCTGGGTCACCCAGAGCAGGAATTTCTGCCCCAGGATTTGGGATTCCAAAGTGGGAACATGGAGCATTTCCCTGTGCCAATCAGTCCTGGTGGGATTCTGGCATGGGAGGAAGGAGCCCTTCAGCAATTGGGATTGCATTTTATTTCTCCAGCGTGCAGCATCCAGAGAGAGCCTCCTGCCATTTCTGCACCCAAAAATCAATTATTGAGGGGAAATACCCTTGTGCCAAGCCCCTGGGTGCCAGTCTGGGCCCACAAGGGGCACAAGAATTGATTTAGTAACCAAACAGAGCAAGGGAAACTTGAGAAATCCCAAACCTCAGAACAAACCCTCTGCATGGAATTCGCTCCCAAACTCTCCTTAAAATGGATTTCTTGTTCCTGTGGGATTCCTCCTCTGTGCCAACCAACCCTGAAACACGATGGAAGCAGAAGGGGCTGTTCCAGCCGCCGACCCTAAAAAATCAGTGGCATCTAATTCACTTCTCCAGGAAGGCTTTTGGAGCCTTGGCATATGGAAGGAGCTGTAAAAACCCATCTCCTGCTCCATAACCCCTGTCAGTGCACGAGTTAATTGCCCATCAATATGCCAGGGTTTTATAGAGCAATTCCTTCTCCTGCACTCGAAGGAGCACACTGTGGAAGGAGAAAATACAAGAGAGTTTCTTTGTTGTTTTCCAGCTCGTTTGAAGCCTTTTCTGAATTGGTGTTTGCTTGTTTTCCCTGTGTTTTTAAAGCCCCCCTTGGCCCAAGGTGGCATCTTGGTACAATATTGAGGAGAAATGTGGCTGCTCTGGGTCTGAGGAGCTGCTGGAGGAATCAGGGACAAATGAAAAAACTGCAACCGTGCTTCTTCAGAGGGAAAAAAAATACCTTTTTTTATGTGCTCAAGTGCACCAGCACAGGCAAGCAGCGCTAGATTCTGATTTTGATTAATAGTTGGCTGGAGATAATCTTCAACTATTGGGGATTAGGGAAACAGTCCTCCAACACGGAAATCTTGGAAGGGAAAACCTGTCTGCGAGCCAAAAAGCTCCAGCACCAGCCTGGAAACAAAACAAGAAAGCAAAACTGATGTGGACAGGGCCTCAGCTGGTGACAGCAAGGCTGGAACCTGTGGAGCTGTGTGGCATCCGTGGGCTCAGGAAGGCTGAGCGCTGATGTCCTCGGAATTGGGAGCAGGGAAGATCCTGGGCTGTCTCCTCACACTGCTAGAAAGTGAGGATTTGAAATTAATCTTTTCGCGTTGAAGGTTTAAAAAAAATCCACAGCAGTGCCCCCCACGCCCCCTGTGCTGGAGAGGAATCTGGGATGCTTCCAGGTTATTCCCAATCCCACAGAGATGGATGTGAACACTCCGGGAAAAGCTGCAAGTGGGTTGGGTTGGGTTTGCCAGCGTTCATGGTCAGATCGCATTGATTTGGCCCTGTGACAAAGGTTGTCACATTGGAAGCTGAACTGGGAGCGCTGGAATCTGAACTGGGATCACTGGAATCTGGACTGGGATCACTGGAATCTGGACTGGGATCGTTGGAATTTGGACTGGGATCACTGGGATCATTGGAATCTGAACTGGGATCATGGGAATCTGGACTGGGATCGCTGGAATCTGAACTGGGATCATTGGAATCTGGACTTGGATCACTGCGATCATTGGAATCTGAACTGGGATCATTGGAATTTGGACTGGGATCACTGGAATCTGAACTGGGATCACTGGAATCTGAACTGGGATCGCAGGAATCTGGACTGGGATCACTGGAATCTGAACTGGGACAAACTGAGCCTCTTGGCGCCCAAAGAGCTGCCAAAACCCATGGCAGAGCTGGTGCAGAGCCCCCAAAACCCATGGGGAATCCCTGTAGGACAGAGCAGCTCTGAGCAAAGCCAGCATCTCCTCCTGTCTGGATTTCAATTTTCTGAGCACTTGTGGATGTTTCTGTCCCTGGGGAATCACTTCCAAAGCCTAATTGCCCTCCCTGTGAGGACAGGACGGCCTGTTTTCCCCTTTTATTGCCTTGGCTGTGTTTTCAGCGTGGCAGGGAGCAGGAGGGGCTGGGCTGGATCAGTGCAGGGAGGATCATTAGGAAGGTGCACGCAGCCAGGGCCACTTTCTTCCCTTTGATACCTAAATAACTCCCTGAGGAATATTTAGGAGCTTTGCTCAGGTCTCTGAGAGCAGGGCTGACCTCGGCTGATTGCATTCTCAAGCAAAAATCATCTGAAAGCCACGTGGTTCTTCTCCACCGAGAGTTTGGACAATTATTTCCCACCTGGGAGAAAGGTAATGTTGGTGTGTCTGTAAATAAATCACCCAGGGGATGCAATTCTGCTCAAAGACAGCAGAAAGGGCTTTTCCATTTCGGGAGTATCATCACCAGGAATCAGGAGCAAGGCTGCTTTCCACAACTGCACATTTCTTGAAAAATCCATCAGTTTGTCCATAAATCTCCTCCAGGATGCACAGACACCTAAACACATTTGTCTCACAAAAGCTCACACTGCTCCGAGGTAAACTCCCTTATTTGTCTTTATTTCTGGAGGATGTCTGTTGTAAAGCTACAAATGATGGTTTCTCTCTCTCATTAGTGTGTGTTTGATCATAGATAATAATTGTCATTATGATTTAATGCATTCATGGATTCACATTTTAAGGAGAGATCCCTTATAGATTATTTTTCTTCTGAAATTAAAGACATCTGCTTTATAAATGTCTTATAACAAACCAAGGACTGGATTTCATAGCAGAGTTTTTATGTATTTCTTAAAAATATTAGCCAATTATTGAAAACACCCCTGCTGAAACACAGCAAATCTGGAAGGGGCCTGTACCTACAGCCCAGCTAATCCTTGACAAATATTTCTTTAATAATTTGGTTAAATATAAAAATAAATATTTTTAAATTTTTAAATAAATTATAATTTTATAAATTATCTAATAATTTAGTTAAATATANCCCCTGCTGAAACACAGCAAATCTGGAAGGGGCCTGTACCTACAGCCCAGCTAATCCTTGACAAATATTTCTTTAATAATTTGGTTAAATATAAAAATAAATATTTTTATTTTTTTAAATAAATTATAATTTTATAAATTATCTAATAATTTAGTTAAATATAAAAATAAATATTTATCTAATAACCTGGGTTCATGGTGCAACACTCACCTTCCCCAGGACAGGAGGTTTTCTAGTACTTGGAAAAGATCTGTTCTCCTACATCAGATAGGAGAAAGGGTCTGTCCTCCATATCCCAAAAAAAGGGATTTGTTCCCTATCCCATCAGGAATTCAGGGACATCCCATGAGCATCCCTCTCAGCCCTTCCCCTTGGACACCAGGTCAGTTCTGGTACCAAAATGGGCACTTCCTCCTCCCCAGCATCAGCACCAGTGGATCCTGCACTCCTGAGGGAATTCCTGGCCCTGGATATCCCAAACGCTGTTTCGAGCTGCACAGTAAAATAAACCAAGCAGCAGCACCTGTGCCAGGCAGAGCTGGATTTGCTCCTGGCTGGATCACCCCAATCCTCTCCCAAAAATCCCTGACAGCTCCAAGTCCTGCATTGCTCCTCAGCCTGGGCTGATCCAGTCAAAATATGCCACCCATCCCTGATTTTCCCCTCTCTGATGTCACAGCTGAGGTGACATTTCCTCAAGGCGAGTCCCTGGGGGTGAATATGCCAAGCCTTGGGATGCAGCAGGACTGGCCAGTGGGGTCCTGGCTCCCCTGAGCTGCTCAGACCCACAGAGCAGAGCCAGGCTGGGGTTTTTTGGGACTCACTCCCCACCCTGAGCCTGTGGAATAGGCTGTGCCCGAAATTCCTGTGGCACAGGCAGGTTTATATTGGCATCCTCCACATGAGCTGTCAGGGCCAAGGCAAACAACAGGGGAGAAGTGATTCTAATTACTGGATGCACTGAAGGCACTGCCACTTCCAGGAAAAACACCAGAGGTGAGATGAGGCTTTTTCCTTTTGTGGGGCAGAGCACAGGGCTTGCATTTTTTTGCCAGCTCTGGCACAAAGCATCACTTGTGAGCTCTGCTGGGGGATGCAGAGGATAAAAGGCAGCAGCAGCAGCAGCAGCAGCAGGGCTGAGTGTCCTAGGTTACAATATAGATAAAGAATACTAAATACATCTGTGTTGTAACCGAGGACACTGAGGCGCAGCGGATGCTGCCTCCAGGAGAGGGGAGAGAGGTGAATTCACGGCAAACCTGCTGGATTGACAGAGGAAATGCTGCTCCTGCTGCTGGGAGATTTGCACAGCATTGCTGCAGAGCTCCCCATTTACTGGGCACCAGCAGAGCTCAGCCAAGCTGGCAATGCCCAAAGAGATTTTTACCTGTGGCAGCCAGGTAAAAAGCTAAAAAGTCAGATTTTTACCTCTTACCAGCCCCAGCTCCACAGTGGGGTTCCAGGCCCTTCTTCATGCTTTTCCTTGGGAATTCTAGCAGGCTGCTATAACAACACCAGCATGCTCACCCCGGTGATTCCAGCTGCTACCTGGAGTTCTGCAGAATTAATTTTGCAACTCCAACCTCAAACCATGCCGTGTTTACAGCACCCAGTGGTCGCTGGCAGGTGGGTGGCAGCTCCCCAGGACCTGCTGGCACCAGGGGCAGGTGTGGGAGAGGAAAAATTTCCAAATCCAGCAAGTTCCTGCCTGCCCTGCTCCTCCCAAGGCTGTCAGAAGGCATTAACAGCAGCACTCAGCTCCTCTGCCGCCTCTCAGCATCCTCCTTCCAGCTCATTTGCATCTCCCAAGTGGAGCTCACGCCGCGGCAATTACTTAGCAAAAAAAGAGGACACTAATTAAAAGGCTCATTAATGGGGTTACTGCGGGAAGCACTTAAGCAGAGATCTCCCTTTGAGGCAGCAAGAGCAGAACAAACAGGGAAGTGGCCTGGGAGGGCTGACGTTGTCCCTGATCTGCCAGGAAAGGATTCCATGGGGTTTGGGATCCCCTGTGAGTGCTGGTGACCCCAGGAACAAGGCAGAGCTTGCTGTGAAATTCAATTACATGCAGATCCTCAGTGCTGGGATTTGAAATATCAGCATGAAGTGCCTCAGGCTGGGGTAGATCCCACTGGTTTGAGTGTTGCTGGGTTGATCCCACAGCCAGCAATCCAACCCCAGTTCCTGCCAGGGGAGGACAAGGATCACCCCGAAACCAGTGCTGAAAATGGGGGAGATGGGTGAAAACACCACAGAAACCAGTGCTGGAAATGGGGGAGATGGGTGAAAACACCACAGAAACCTGCACTGGAAATGGGGGAGATGGGTGAAAACACCACAGAAACCTGCGCTGGAAACGGGGGAGATGGGTGAAAACACCACCAAAACATCGAGCAGCCCTGGGAAGGGGAAGAAGAAGGAAAAAGAAAAGCCTGCCGTGAAATTCTGCTCTGTTGAGGAGAGTCCTGGTGGCTGTAGGGGAAACATGGGCAAGGGCCAGCTGGCCCCAGGTCCCAAAGGATGATCCCTCCTCGCAGGGACTGCAAAGGGGCACTCGTGGAGCAGGGCAGCAGCAGGAGGAGGCTGGGAAGCGCTGTCAGGGACACAGCTGGCACAGTCCCCTGCAGGCTGACACATCCCATTTTCCAACAAAAGGGCCAGGATCCCCTGGCCAGACAGCGCTGCCTGCACGGAGCTGGGCGCAGAGGAGAAAATAGCCCCGAAGTTCAGGAGGAGGTCAAGTTTCTGGAGCTCTCTCTGGCATGGGCTGTCCAGTGGTGCCTCCGAGGGAGCCAGGAACTTGTGCTGGAGCTTAAGTGGAGGAGACAAGCCCTAATCCTTGCACAACCTGCACAATCACACGGATATAAAAGCACATCCTCGCAAATGAGCTTCCTGCAGGGGTTTTTCCCTCTTCTTTAGACCAACCCTTTCTTGAGATTCCTCAAAATTTGTTAGCTGGGAGGTGTGGAAGATGGGAAGGAATACAGCTAGCATGGGAAGAGAGAAAACAAGGATTTATGACCCTTCCCAGGCATGATTTGTCCTGTTCGATTTGCTTGGCGCTGCTGTTTTTATTTGCATGGCTTCAAATTGCTTTCTCATTCATGAAAAACATGTGCTCCCTCCTCGGTTCAGGGAACAGGGGAAGTGGTGGGAGAAATCCATCAGCTCTCCGTGCTCCCATCCCTGCTGACAGCAGAGCAGGGAAGATGAGGCTGGATCCCAGGGGAATTGGGCAGGGAGATGGAAAAAGGAGGAAATTTGGGATGGTGGGGTTGGGGGAGGAGAAAGAAGCACCGGCAAGTTCCCCTGAGACAGGAGGATCTTCAGTGGCAGCCTGATGTGGAACAGAGGCCCTTAATTGCAGAGGAATCCGAGCCTCATTTGGTGTTAATTCAGCCCTGGGAGCAGGAAAAGCACGTCAGGAAAATGAAGGTGGCTTTTTGACACGCGCCCTGCAGGGAGGGCACCGCTGGGTGGGGACCAGGGACAGCGTTTGCTCCAGGATGGCAGCAGCCAGGAGGGCTCTGGGTGTCCCTGCAGTGTTTGCTGGGGATTTGGGGAGGATTTTCTTTTTGCATGATCGGGAGAATCCTCTTTGAGGCACTCCAATCCCCTCTGTAAAGGCTGGGGTCTTTACAGCCCAGGTTTTCTCTGCACTTTGCGCCTGCAGCTCTGGATGTGCCAAACCTGAGTGTGTGAGGGGAAAAACTCCAGAGGATTCAAAAGGGAAGAGCTCACACGGTCACCAAGATCTCTTCAGCAGGAGGGTGAGCTGCCTGGATCCAGAGTTTGTGAATCCAGAGTTTGTGAATCCAGCGTTTGTGAATCCAGCGTTTCTGCCTCCACTGCTCCTCAAGCCAGTGTGAGTGAGCGTGGATTGGAATCATGGGATCCCAGGCTGGTTTGGGTTGGAAGGACCTTCAAGATCATCCCATCCCACCCCTGCCATGAGCAGGGACACCTTCCACTGTCCCAGGTTGCTCCAAACCCCATCCAACCTGGCCTTGGACACTTCCAGGGAAGAATTTCTTCCCAAAATCCCACCCAAACCAGACCAGATGTGAGATTCCCCATCTGGCCCAACCGGTTGAGGATAAACCTAAAGAAGGTGTGCAGGAAGGGCTGTTCAGAAGTTTCCCTCTCTGTCCTGGACAGGATTTGCCGAAGAGGAGCTGCCAAGCCCTCAGCTGGTGACACTCCATGGGTGACACCGAGTGCTGGAAACCTCCTGGAGACCTCCTTGGCTTCAGGGCAGAGCAAGTGCAGCTCCTGCAGCTCCTGCAGCTGCTGTGCTGGGGGAAAGCCCCACTGCAGCCATCCCTGTGACTTGGAGGGGCTTTGGGTCACACCCAAAGCAAACACTGGGAGCTGCACGGAGGAAATCAGACAGGGAGAGTGGATTTTTAAACTTGGATCTCTCGGGGCGCTCCAAGAAAAAAAACACGTTTGTGTTTCATTGCCTCTGCTTGACTCTTTCACCTCCTCACTTTATTGATTCACCAGGACTTTCTAGATGCAGTTCAGAGCATTTTTAAATGTTTATGTTTGCAGTACTTAGGTTTATTAAGGAAAGGCTTCTTTTTAATATTGGCCTTTTCTTTCTCCCTCAGCTGGCAAGCAGCTCCCAGAAGCTTGTGCTGATTCTGATCAGATGCCTCAGACTTTCCACGTAGGATGCCAAATTAACATCTCTGCCTGTAGAAAATGGCTGGGGATAAACACATGTATATCTAGGAAAAACAAATGCTAAGGAAAGGATACACAGAGCTGCGTGTGCAATAAAAGTGCCTCTCAGAGCTGTGCCAAAATGTGAGATGGGGAGCAGGAGGGCGGAAAGTGGGAGGGGAAGGATCCAGATCTTCCCTCAGTGCCCAGATCTGAGTGCCCAGGGTGATGCCAAGGGGCTGGGAAGGGAGGAACTGTCGTGGAGTGCAAGGCAAGGAGGAAAAAGTGGGATCAATAAACTGCATCTCCATGAGGGCTGATACCATGCTCCTGCTTTTCCAAGGTAATAAATCAGGGGATAGCTCCCAGAGCAGTGGTTAAACCAGAGAGAATTGGCAGACAGCGTTCCCAACATCTGCTCCCTTTAAAAACATATGTCTGTGCAACACAAGCACTGCTCGGGGCTCTCCAAGGCCCTGGCTGCTCCCTGCTCGGGGAAGGGAGCTGGGAATGGTGGTGCAGGGTGGGATGGAGCCCACCCAGCTGCACTGCCCTCGCCTTTCCGTGGGCTTTGGGCTGATGGGAAAGTCTCCAGGAGTTTGCCATGAGCTGCACCACATCCCCAGGAGAAAAGGTTGGGCAGAGGTGGGCAAACACAGATGGGTGAGGTCTGTTTGCTCCCTTCTGATGGTTTCTCCAAGAGCCTTTAGTGCGTCTCTTGCCATCCACTTGCATCTTGTCACCCCCAAATCCTGCCTTTGTGCAAGCAAGGCAGCCTTGGCCCCAAATTGCCATCGAGCGCCAAGCCAGACCCAGCAGGCTTGAGGAGGAAAATTTAGGAATTAGGCATGAGTCTAGAGCCCTCCTCCTCCTCCTCCTCACACACTGCTTCTCCTGGCCAACCAGGATGTGATAAAACTGATGCACACTCAGGGAATGTTACTCATGCAAAGCTTGGCACCTCCAAGGGAAGATGTCATGGGAATGTGGAAGGCACCAGGGAGGCTGATTGCTGCATTCAGGAGACAAAACTCAGCTGCAGACCTGTAAAGGCTGTCACTGGAGCTGCCTGCTCAGCTTTCACATCCTGCTGAAGGAAAACCTTCCTGATTTTAGGGAAGTGCTCATGCCACCCTCCCAGAGCTTTTCCCTCTGCCAACTCCATCCTCAAAGCACGTCTGGGTCCGGTGACACCCCATTTGTGTCATCCCCCATCCCATAGCGGCATCACAAATCCCAAAATGCATCCCTGGGACATTCCTGGCTCGGCTGCTCTCCACGTGTCCCCAGGGCTGGGGTCGTGGGTGGGTCACATGCAGATGAGGAGCTCGCAGTGTCCATGTGGCACCTCCTTCAAAGCCAGCCCCGTGTCCCTTTCCCTCGGGAGCAGCAGCAGGGCCAGGGCAGGGACAAATTCCAGGGCCGAGGTCGCCATCTGGGTCGTGTCCATCGAGCTGCAGCTGATGAAACACGAGGGCTGGACTTGAATTTTCCAATATCTCATACATGTTTCAAACTGAACTCTCCACTCGGCGCTGTGCGTTTAATAAAGAGGTTTTTTTGGTGGTTGTGTTCTGTATTCAGAGCAATGCTTGCAAACTCTGATTCCAGTTATTCTGGATTTCCAGAGACCATTCCCCAGTTCCTGCTGGTGGAAGGAGGAGAAGATGTTCTGTAATTTTAATTGCTGTTTGAAAATACCCGTAAAGGAAAGTGGGTTTTCTGTCTGGTTGGGAAGTCGAGCTGTTGGCAGATGTTTCCAAAAGCCTCATTATAAATGCAAACAAAACCGAGTTTTTGCACTCAGAAATTTGCCAGGGGATGCAGAAGAAAGCAATAAAACCCTGTTAGGTGATTCACAGGGCAGCCTCCCAGGAGACTGAAAAAATATATATTTACCATCTGGTGCAATCAGACGCCATCCAAAATCATCCAAGCCTTCCCATTTTCCTCAGAAATATCTTCATGAGCAAGGGACAGAGGCATCCTTGGAGGCTGCCGGAGCAGGGCCAAATTGAGGACCAATTTGGAAGAACAAGTCTCTCCTTTCCCCTCCATATTCTGTTTCTAATTTCCACTAATCATATACATGTTATTTTTAATTTCTCCTGTGTCGGGACTCAGCCTGTCATGAGGAACAGCGTTGGTCCCATGGCTGTGGCAGGGAATGAGGTCTCAGTCTGGGCTGTTTTGGGGCACTCTGGTGGCTTTTTGTATTTTTGGGGGAGAAATTGGGTCCATCCCTTTTGGGGCGCAGCAAAGTTCATGGAATCCCAGAAGGATTTGGGCTGGGAGGACCTTGAACCTCACCTTGCCATGTTCAGGGACATCTTCCGCTGTCCCAGGCTGCTCCACCCTGGCCTTGGACACTTCCAGGGATCCAGGGGCACCACAGCTTCTTTGGGCAGCCTGTGCCAGGATCTCCACACCCTCCCAGGGATAAATTCCTTCCCAAAATCCCATCTAACTCTGCTCTCTATCAGTTTAAAGCCATGAAGATTCCCTCAGATCACCTAATTCTCAGGCACTGCCATTTCCCTTACAACAGAACAGCGATAACTCATAAATAAAGGGAAATATCTCCCTTTTCAGAGCCAGAGCCATGGTGTGAGTGGTTCCTGGACGCCTGGAGCCGCTGGGAGCAGCAGGATGAGGGTGGCCCTGGCAGCAGCAGCAGCAGCAGCTGGGTGTGCAGGAGCAGATGTTGTGCACAGGAACGTGTCAGGGCCATCCCACCAGGAGCATGCATTGCTCTCAGCAGGGCTGGGCTGATCCTGATTCGTGTGGACAGCACCTCCTTCTCCGCAGGGAAAGCTCTGCCGCCGGTGAGGATCCAGCCTGGGAGCAGGTGTGGGCAGAGCCACCTCCCAGGACACTGCCTGCGTGAAGGAATGTTCCTGCATGGAGGAATTTTCCTGCCAAGGAGCTTCCAGGGAGCACATTGTCTGCTGGGGATTAGCAGGGATGAGTTTGGAGAGGGATGATCACCTCGGAGCATCCCAGGATTTACAGGAGCTGTGCTTTCCTGCTCACCTCAGAGCATCCCAGGATTTACAGGGAGCTGTGCTTTCCTGCTCACCTCAGAGCATCCCAGGAGTTCAGGAAGCAGTGCTTTCCAAGAGTTACAGGAGCTGTGATTTCCAGCACCAGGACCCCTCTGGATCTCCCAGTCAGCAGTGATATCCCATCCCCAATTGTCCAATATATCCCATTCCAGGCCCATCAGCATTCCAGGGAGCACAGCACCAGCTGCATCTCATGCTGGAAAACACAGAGGGAGGTGAGGGGACCTGGGGACAAAAGCCCTGTTGAGTTCCCTCAGCTCCCTCCACGCAGAGCCTTCTCCTCCTCCAAGCAGCCCCTGCCCTTCCCAAGCACCCAGACAGCATTCCTGAGCCTCGTGGATGAAGGGAAGAGGCTTTTCCAGAGGCTGTCTGCAGCCCAGATGCACTCAAGGGCTCTTCTTTCCAGGAGCTCCTTTGATCTCTGCCTGCAAATGGACGGAGCTTTATTATTATTTTTTTTCTTTTTTTTTTTTCAGTCTGCGTTGTCATCTCGGGGAGATGCACAAGAAGTGGGACATTTGGTTATCATAAAACAATGGTTTCAATTAGCTGAGCCCTCCTGCCCCCTTTTCAGTCCCCTGGCCTGCCTGTCACACATCGTGATGGCATCTGGGGCACATGTTGGGACTCTCAAGCTGAAGAGGCTCTTGGGAGGCTCCTCTTCCCTCTCTGTGCTGTCCATGGAAAACACTCTGGTTTAATAGAGCCCAAATCAAAGTGTCACTCAGTCAAAAATCTGATCCTTATGGATGGACTTTTTGTAGGCAGAAGCCGGAGGAGGGTCACTAAAAATGGCGATTTGCTTTTTTCCCTCTTCTCCTTTTTCCTTCTTTTCCCCTCACGTTTGGCTCCACATCACAAAAGAGCTGGGAGATGGTGCAGGGTGGCTCCAAAAATGGGCAAACAGTGAGAAATTGTAGCTGGCCGTGCCATGCCCACATTGCCAAGGGCAGCATGGAGCCCAGGATGGAACGCAGGATGCCAGAACAGCAGGATATGCTCCAGCCAGGACCTCCCAGCACCATCCTGGTGCCCATCCCTGGAAAGCAGCTGGCTGCCTTTCTCCACTGGCTGTTTTTTTCTTGCAGAATCCACTTTTTTCCCCCTCTGTTTCACTTGGCATTCAGGCATTCCCCTTCCCTGCCCGTGCCCACTTCTCCCTCCTGAGCGAACACTCCTCTCAGTTATCCACCAGGCAATTCCCTGGAAGTGAAGGCTGAGCTCCCATCAACCAACCCCCAGATGTTTCTCCTCTCCCTTCCCTTCCCCATTATCCTCCTCCACTGCAGGGTTAAGCTCAGCAGCTGGAATTTGGACCCCAAACCCTTTTCCTGGGTGGGATCAGAGACGGAGAGGCTGCAGATTCCTGGGGATTCACTTCCAGCGTTTCCCAACCCCTTGGGGAGGGGGAAACGCGTGGCAGGAGGGAGTGTGGACGAGGAGAGGAGTTTTCCTCGGTTTCTGGTGGCTTTGCAGCACCTACGTGATGCAACCACCATTCCACAGGCACATTTTTAGACTGTGAGTCAGGTTTCATGGAAGTTTTGCAATCATCCCAGGAGCACGGTGGATTTACAGCTGCTTTCCACCAGAACACAGGGAAGGACGCTCCGGCTCTGTTAAGAATAGCTGGAAATTATGCAGAGAGGGATTCTCACAACAAATTAAGCTGGGAGGCCAATTCTCCTTGTCTGTGGAAACTGCACGTTGTTTTTCCCTTGTTCTCTCAATCAAAGGAGCCCCAGACTGGAATTAGCATTTAGAATAAAATTGGAGGTATGTGGATCCAGCCCCAGATTTAACTCCAGCAGGCTCTGAATGCAAACTGGATTTAATGATGTTTCTCTCTGAGCACACACGTGTGTCTCCGGCTCCAATTCCATCGGTTCAACTCTGGATTTCTGGGGAAAAAACATCTATTAAAAGTCAAGTTTCACACCTGCAACAGAACAGCAGAGCACAGCAGAACCTGCTGGTCTCTGCTTGGATGTAAAGAATTCAATGAAATTTTAGGATGAAATAGAAACATGACCCTGAGTTATTGCCTTGTGACTCTAATTAAACACATCCTAATGAGCAATGAGCAGGGTTTGTGTGATTCTGTATTTGTTGGACTACCTAGAAAATTATTCTCTCCCAGCAAAGGTCCGGGCTGCACATCCCCTTCCAAGAAATCCCAATCCCTCTGGTCATGCCCTCATTTATCCCCTCCTTCAGTGCAGCATCCATAAATCCTGAGCCTCAGGGGTGCAGAGAAACGAATCCTGGAGATTTTGTGTTAATTAGAAAGTCTTAATTAGGGTCTACTTTGTGCTCCTTGCAGGAAGGCAAAGGTGCAGCACCGACAGGAGTTTCTCCCTCTGGATAATTTGACTTGGATATTTCTGTGTGCATGGAAAACTCCGCACTCTAACTCCCAATTAACTCCTGTATTTGGCTTTTTTTGGAAGGAATTTGTCCTGGAGACCAAGAACCTCAACACAAAAACAGGCAAAGCAGGGACTTGCTGAGTCTTCCCAGATAGGGACAGAGCCAGGAAATGAGGGGAAAATTCCAATTATTAAGGACAAGCTCGGAAATGGTGACCAAAACTATGAGTTTGGGGCTGTGAGAAAGATTTCCTGGCCATGGGGAAAATGAGAGCTGGGCTGGGGGGAGAGGAGGAGCTGCAGCAGTGGCAAGGTCACGGCCATGGCTTTTGCTCCAAATCTGGCTTTTTTCGGGAGCGAGCACGGGGGTGGATGGGTGACTCAGCTCAGGGCCTTTGATCCATTGCAGTTGTCTCTTTCTGCACCGAATTTCCACTCATTATCCTTCCCTGCTCTGAGGAACAACCACACCACCCATGCAGATTATTTCCCCCCCCCCTTTTTTTTCATATATTTCTATTTTTTTCTTTAATTTTTATATTTTGGGAAGCACATTTCTATTTTTGGGAAGCATATGTCTTTCTATTTTTGATAAGTATATTTCTATTTTTCAAAATACATATATATATATACTCAAAAAATATTTTCTTTGAAATATTTTCATTTCAGTCATGTAAAAATAGTAATTTTCAATCAATTTCACTGCTGAATTTTTAATTTCAGCAGTTTTCAGGATGCTTTGGGTATCCCTAAGCTACTGGGGACAGAGGTTGTTTCCTGCCTGCCACAGTCAAGGAATCTTTTCCAAACCATCTCCCACTGTAAATTTAAACCCTGAGTTTTCCTTCTGTAGGAAATAAACCACTCTGGTAGCTTCAGTCTCAGTTAAGGTTGGATTTGAATATCAAGTTTGATCAACCAGTGCTGATTTGGCTTTAGCAATTGTGGGAAAACAACCGAATTTTCCTTGGAACATTCCTCCTCAGCTGGAGCACATCTGGGTTTGAACAAAGGTTTGAGTCCAAGCTTTAAAACATTGGCCCTTTTTTAGCTAAAAATCCCAACCTGATCGATCCAATATTTTCAATTATTATATATATATTTGTTTGCTGGCTCTATAGAGATATAAATCTGTCACTTGTTCCTAGCAATCTGCTATTCCAAAACAACTCAGGGCGCTTCATTTTTCCTAAATAATAGAACTGGGGGTCCAATGCCTGTCTTTGAGGCACTCAGGTGCTTTGTAACCAGGCTGGAAAAGCCTTGGGAGGAAATGTCACCTCTTTCAAGTGACAATTCCGACAAATAAAAGCAGCCAGCAGCCCCAGTGCAATGGGTGTGTTCGCTGTGTTTTATCATCTCCACACACAGGATGTCCCGAGCATGTTTTCATAGCTGGAGAAATCCAGGGCTTTTTCTAGGAAATCATCTCCTCGAGGCACCAGCGATATGAAAAAAGCCCCAGAGGTTTTCTGACGTGGGTTGCACTCAACTTGATGGTCGAAGGTAAAAAATGAAAAATTGGGCTTTAAGGGACCTGCGAAATCCGAAGTGACATCCACGGCGGGAGAGGGAAACACCACATCCTTCAGAGGTGGAAAAGCAGAGAGGGGATGACGTGTGTGGAGAAACATCCCCCAGCCTGGCTCCTTCCCAGCACATTACTCGCAGTGCAGGAATGGATTCGATTTTTGGAAAATGTGTGTTGGAACCCAGAGGAATCCATATGTCCTCTGTCATCGAATCTGGGATGCATGGCTGTCACCCCAATGAGCCCATCGCCCATCCTGCTGCAGGAATAGGAGGCAGACACAGTTAAAAAGGGGTAAAAGGGTGATATTTTGGTATTTTAATAGGATCTTAGGTGCACAGCTTTCTTTTCGCACAACGCTTGTACGATTTTAAGGACTTTGAAAATCAGCGTATTCACTTAAAATTTCTCAATAAGAAACTTCGCCCATCCTGCTGGTAGAAATAGGTGGCAGACACAGTTAAAAAGGGGTAAAAGGGTATTAATTCGGTGTTTTAATAGGATCTTAATTGCACAGATTTTTAAAGGTGGGACTGCCGAGATGCACATTCTCACATAACTCATATACAGTTTTACGGACTTTGTAAATCAGCGTTTTCAATTAAAAGTTCTCAGTAAGAAACTTCGCCCATCCTGCTGGTAGAAATAGGAATCCAGACACAGTTAAAAGGGGTACAAGGGTGATATTTTGGTATTTTCAATAGGATGTTAGGTGCACAGCTTTTTAAAGGTGGGACACACCGAGAGGTACATTCTCACATAACTCATATACGGTTTTGCAGACTTTGTAAATTAGCGTATTCACTTAAAATTCCTCAATAAGAAGCTTAATAAAGGAAGTAATTGTTTCCTCATTTTAATTCCTCTCTTCAAATGAGTCTAGAGTCTGGTTTAGGAAATATGTTTTAGAGAAAAGGCTTTATCCAAGGTTGGAGCCTCGAGTTTTGAGATAGTGTAGAGCTCTTTGGCTTTTTGCTGTGAATGTTTGGGTTTTTTTGCTCTGCAGAACTCTAAAACTGAGCCAGAATATCAAACTACAAAAATTACAAGTATGCAGGGCTAAGGGTACAAAGAGTGTGTAAAGGGTGCAAAATTAGGAAAAGGGTATAAAAATATGTAAAAGTGTGTATAAAAATGTATAAAATTGTGTATAAAAATGTATAAAAGGGTATAGAAAAGAAAAGGCAAAAAATCATCAAGCATCACTGCCTGGAGCTGAGCACCCCCAGACCCCTCCTGGCCCTCCAGGCAGGGGCCACAGGCATTTTATCCCAAAATTTCCAGTGCAATCCCAACTGCTCTGCCTGTCGATGCCCAGGATTCCAGCCCTGCACAGATGGGAATTGATTTGCACCCGAGGAAAACCTGCAGTTCATCAGCTTTGTCCTAATCCTGCTGCAAGAGGGAATAATTCAGGCTATTCCAACAAGAGAGGGAAAGAATTTTCAGTGGAACACCTGAAATTAAGGAACATAAACCATCAAGTGAGCTCTGGATGCACAGGGGACAAGATTGGGTTCCTGCAGCCCCAGCATGGGAAGCTCCAGAAACCTGGAACCTCAGAAACCTTAATTTGAGAGTCCAAATTCCCTTTTCCCTGTTGGAAAATTCCCTTTTCCCTGTTCAACACAAACCCCAAAAAATATCAACCCCTCTGCCTCCGTGGCTGCTTCCCTTCATTGCTTCCAGGTACCAGCAGGGTCAGCTCAGGCCAAGCAAGTGGTGCTGGTTAAGAGCTGGCATTGTGTGAGTGACCGGAGAGAGGCACAGCCAGAGCCCGTTCCTGGTGGGAATGTGTCTGTCTGGGTCAGGGGTGGGATCTGCTCACCCTGCCCTGCTCCAGGAATCCTCAGCAAGGAGTTATTCCTCTTTCTCCTCTTCTTTTATTCCTCTTTGTACAATTCGTGCTGAGGCTCCCTGGGAATGTCCAGACCCAGCAAAACGACCTTGTATCTCTCCCAAATTCATTTATGGCCAATAAAACCCGTGGGATGGATGTGTTCTGGGGAGAGGGGTGCCCCACCAGCCAGCCAGCTTTTCATCCCAAATCCTGGGGAAAATTTGGACTCTATGATCTCAGCTGTCTTTCCCAACCTTAATAACTCTATGATGTCGCTTCTTGCTATTAAACGAGAGCCTCGTGTTGAGAAATCCCGGATAAAGTCAAGGAGATGCTTTATCCAGGCAGCGAGATAAAAGTCCCTTCCACACTTACAACTCCTGGAGTTATCTGGGGCTGCTGCAGAGCTCGAGACAACTTCAAATAGATGGAATTACAGTCGCCTTTACAAGTTATTTTTCTGTTTCTTCGCTGCAGAAATAAATCCCTTTGTTCTGTCAGATAAAAATGTGCCAGAAGAGACAGCCCTTAATACAAACTCGACAGCTGATTACGCCTTAAAATAAACAAAAAAGAGATGTTAGGAAAATAAAGGGAGTTTTCTGAGGATAAATCTGAACCTCACGTGCATTTCAGGTGCCAGGTGGGGGTCGTGTCCCTTTAGGGCACAGTCTGTGCTTTGGGGGATTCAATTCAGTGGGAATGGGGTTGGATTGCTGACCCCAGGAATGGATTTGGGCTCTGATTTCCCAACTGGAGCTTTGCTGCTGCAAGGGCGGATTAATCCTGACCCAGTGCCCAGAGCACAGAGCTGGGAATAGGTCGGGCTGTCTGCAGGAGCCTTTTGGCTGACGTGGCCGAGGGTCAGAGGTTGTGACATTAAAGCTGCCAGGAATTCTCCGCCAGGGACTTCTTTTAGTTCTGTCTTTATTTCTCACCCCAAAGTAAAAATTCTGGCGGAAAATTTTGTCTTCTGCTTCTGCTCTCTTTCTCCTTTCTCATCCTTTATTTTTCACCCTCATCACTGGAACGAAGAGCTCAGGAAAAGAACAACAGAAAAATGACGGTGAGAGAAAAATGAATGAAATTGGGTTTCTCCCCAGTGCCATGTTGGATCTGTGGCAGCAATAAAGTGGCAATTCCCAAGGAACCTGTGTCATTACATGCTGACTTTCCAAGGAATCTGAGTGCCAAATTCCCTCCAGATTCCTGGGAAAAGCACAGCCCAGGTGCCAGTGGAACAAGAAATAACCCTGAGCTTTAGCAGCTCTCCTGCCTTTCATGCCAGCAGCAGCTCTACTCAAGGGTTAAGGGAGTCTTTAAGTTCTCTCAGCCGGATTGAGCCTCAATTTTCCATTTCATCTCCATCCCCAGAACTCCTATTGATGGCAATATCCTGTTCGGGGCTTTTCCTTCCTTTTGATGTTTGATTTTCTCCTGCTGGCTGCATGCTTGTACACGGAGGCTGATCAGAGTGGCTGACATTTATTTGAACAAGGGACGAGAGGGAATGGGGATGTTTTGTCTCTCTCAACATGCCCTGCTCTGGGAGAGGAGGGAGCTGTCACCAGATCCCAGCCTGTCAGGGATGGAATATGCAATTCCTTGGCTGCTAATTGCAGGGAATGGATCCTGAGGTGTGGGGAGGACAGGGAGCGGGGTGGGATGGAGGCCACGTTCCCATCCAGTGGCAATTCCCAGGCTCTGAACACACTGGGAGCAGATGGAGCTGCTCCCGTGGCAGGGTGGTGACAGCTGCAGACTGCCACGTTTCTTGGCTGGCTCCCGAAATCCTCCTTCCCTAAAAAACACCGGCGTGGGCACTCCACGTCCAGGCTGAGCCTCGCAGCTGCTTCTGCTCCAAACGTTGTTTTGATGCCGCTTGGATGAGGATGAGAGGTTGGGTTTGCTACGTGCTCTTCCTACAGAGCATTCCTGATAAACGAGGCTCTTTTCCCGTGGCATAGGCACAGCGAAATGCCATAAAAATACCTCAAAAAATCAGTGTTGATGTTGGAGCACCTGAACGCTGTGAGCTGCATCCAGGCAGAAAAAAATTTGCCGTGGAAAACCTCCCCAAATTTTTTCATATTCCTTGATACAACTATCGCCAGCTCCAGGGTTCGGAATTCAAAATCCGCGTCCAGATTTCCTTTGGCAGGGACTTCTCCAGCTTAGGATGGGCTGACACAACTGGGGAATGAAGGCATGGATTGAAGTCTGAGACAATCTGGCCTCTGCTCAGGATCCACAAGTTCAAGCCTTGTCTTTGCAAAGAATTCCTGCTGCCCAGGCTGCTGGGACTCCTTTCCTCTGGCTGGAGGGGAGGAAGGGTCAGTGCCTGGAAAAGGGCAATTCCAGGGAATTCTAGGCTCACACAAGCCTCCTGCACCCAGTGGGTGTTGGATTTAGTGCTGGAGGAGCCAACCTCACCTTCCCTGAGCTCCGAGTGATTTAACAACGAGCTGCTGTGGTTTTTGGGACAAACGCCCAGCGCACAGTGGTTTTCAGTGCCCTGCACCTCACCAGGAAAAAATGCAAACCCCACCAAGAACAACTGAAGTCTGCACTTTTCCCAATCCCCAGAGCATTTTGCCCAGCGGCTGGAATGTTTCTGATGTGGCATTTCCTACCGTCCTGCCGGGCTGGGAGCTGCAGGAGCTCAGGAGCAAGGATGGTGGCACTGGGCAGAGTCCATCCAGGAGGGACATCCCCACCCAGTGCTGCACAGATGGGACATTGTCCTTGGGACAGGAGTACATCCACAGCCCTGGAGGACAGATCTGCCACCTTGTTTTTATAAAATTTTTATAAACTACCAGGCTCATCACTCAATTCTAAACCTTTTCCTTGCTAAAATCACACCCTACAATCAATAAGTCGAGAATTTGGGATTCCCCAGTGGGAAACAGGGCAGATAAATCATAATTAGATCACTGTGAGAGTAGATAATTTTCTCTCTTGATCAGCAAAGAACACTCTGTCTGTCACAGAAGACATGAAGGGAAAGATGATGATGATAATGATAATAATAATATTAATAACAATTGGTAAGATAATAAATTGCTTTGCAAATCTGCCAGCCAGCAGGAAAGCATTTCCCTGGCCCCTTTCCATATTATAGGGTTTAATTAATACAATCTATGGACAAACATGTATTTTATTTCCAGAATGGGAGTTGTAATTTCCTGAGGCTTGGAAGCCCAGATGGTTTTGAGTTTAGAATATATCAGGATTTGTTTTTAAAGAGTAAAGGTTGGGGGGTGGGGGGGGGTGCTTTTATTTAGTTCAAAGTTTAATTCGTGTGCCTTCAGCTGAAGTTCAGAGCCTCCAATGGGAGCAGCAGTAGGGAAGGGCTCAAATATGCAGACAGCCACAGGACAATAGCTGTGGGAAGCCTTGTCTGCCTTTGAAATGAGCTGTCATCCCAGGGACTGGGATGGTCCCGGGCTGGGAGAAGCCTGGGATGCTGCCGGGGATGGGAGCAGGGCTGATGCCCCTGGAGAGGCAGACAGAGCTCCCAAAATAACCCTGGCCTGGTGGCCCTGGCTGCCCTGCCACCACCGTGCCGTGGCACTGGGAGGTTCCCAGGCTGCCTTGGAATGATACCCTTGGGATGAAAGTTAGAGGGTGCCTGGGCTTACTCACCCACAGGCTGAATAAAGAGCCATTTCTTCTCTTTCCCTGCCCTGGAAGGGCTGGAATTGTGACTCACATCTGGAGCACATGAAACCCTTCTCCAAGGGCTGGATGGAGGAATCATTAAGGACTTGAAGACATCTCAGGCACAAAAGTCAGAGCACACTGAGTCACTGAATGTTCCTGAGCTCTGGATGAAAACCACTTTGCTGTCTCTCTCTCTGCCCCTTTTTCCCACCCGCTTTTGGGAAGCTTGGGATTCTCATTAGGGTTTTCCAGTCCCACCACCTCCACAGAGCTCGGGAAGCTTTATTCCAGATGTGCAGTGCCAGCCTCTTCCTGCTGCTGCTTCCACACTCACAGGATGGAGCATTTCTCAAAAGGGAAGAGCCGTTGAGGCCAGCTGAACAGAGGATTTGAAAAAACACAGAATTCCTCATTTTTTTTCTTCTTATCCTGACATTTTTTAATGCTACTGGTCATGAGAGCAATTGCAAATCAGCTCCTCTACCAGGAACAAAAAGCTCTGATTTGCTTTTTCTAACCCTTTTAGGAATTAATATGAATTTAATTACATCTCAATTAGTGTCTCCTTTCCTTTTCCTCTGTTTAGCTCACCAGATCAGAAAGTCACCATTCAAAAAGCTGCTTTTTCCAGTGCTGAGCAACTCCCACCAGCCCCTGCCCGGCAGAATCAAGGTCTTCTGCAGGAGAAATCGATTGTGGCAGAAGCAATTTTGTACCCAAACACTCCAGACCTTGCTTTTCTCCACATCTCCTCACACGCCACTGTTTGTTCTTCATGAAGTCCGAAGAGCTCCAGCGAGATTAACCCTGGAGATCGACCCGTGTGGTTGAGAGGCCAATAATTGTGGAGTCTGTGAGCAAACCCAGGGCTGAGAGCCGCAGAACCACTCACAGGGATTGTCAGGGGATGCAAACTGCAGCCTCAACTCGAGGCTCTGCTCAACAGCTTTAAATAAGAGGGAAATTAAGTGCCTTGATTTCCCAATCACGGCGAGTGCCGGAGGGAATTGCGCCGGAGATGTGGCCTCAAAGTGTCCCCTGATGAGGGATTTTTGTGCTGTCACAGCCACCTGGAGCACGGCTGATTGGGACCCTGATGCTTTTCCAGAGGCAGAATAAATTGCTCTTAGGTTAAACCTAAAAACCATGTCCTGCCAGCAGCAGCTCAAGGCTTGGCTGCAATCCAATTGTCCTTAGGATGGCTGAGATTGGGACAAGCTGAGTGAAAAGGCTCAGCTGCCACATGGAGTCCCCTGGGGCATCATTCCTGTGGGACAGCCTTTCCTTCAGAAGGTTGGGTGGATGCTGGGGAAAGAACCCCCAAGGGCAGCTGGAAATTCTGGACTCAGGACTGAAAATTTGAAGCTAGAAAGTTGGAAGGGTATTCTCTGCAGGCACAGCAACCCCCAGCCTTCAAAGGTCAGGAGATGGCTCAAAATATCCCATTTAATATCAGTGTTGTCCTACCTTAAAAAGCTTCCAGCTCCCAATTCAAACTGTTCTATGATTCCACTATTAGATTCCACCTCTACAAGGTGGTTTTTTTTGGTTTTTTTTTTCCCCTCTGGGATCCATTGGAGCCACCAGGAAAGCACCAAATATCCCAAGACTGCGGATAAATTGAGGAGTGACCATGAGAACTCCACCCACCAGAACAAACCCCTCAGATTTCTGGGAAATTATGTCAATCCCTCCACACCTTGGTCCTCTAACTGAGCACCTAAAATTACAAGAGGCTGTGGTTTCTAGACAGATTTTAATCAAGAGCTCATTCTTCTCCCTCCTGCTATTTAGCACGGAAGTGCCATGGCTGGGATCATCTTCCAAATGGTGAGACCTCACAGAATTGCAGGGAAGAGACTCCACCATCTCATTATCCTGCTGGATAAAAATACCCCACAGATCCATGCAGGCCCTGGTGCCCAGAGGGGCAGCAGCCACCAGCCTGAAGGGATTTTAATTTGGGATAAGCAATCAGCAGGAATACTGTGGTTTTCCATCTCTGTTTTATATCCCATGAATGATTCCTGGTTGAGATTTGGGGAATCATCTTCTGGGGAATCATCTCAAAGCCTGTTGTCTGGGGTGGGACATCCCAGGTGAAGGATGGGAATGGAGTGGGAATGAGCAGCATGGAAAACATTGCCCAGAGAAGCTGTGCTGCCCCTGGATCCCTGGAAGTGTCCAAGGCCAGGCTGGACAGGGCTTGGAGCACCTGGGATAGTGGAAAATATCCCTGCCCTGGGCAGGGGGTGGGACTGGATGAGCTTTGAGGTTCTTCCCAACCCAAACCATTCCACGATTCCACGATTCCACGATTCCAGAGGTGATTTTGGGGGCTGTTGTGTGAATATCCATGCCCTGAGGTTGTTTCCTGCTCCCTCCCAGTGTCAGAGGGAAAGAGGATGGAAAAAAGCTCAATTCCTGCTCCTCTTTCCAGCCAAGGCCATCTTCCTTCTGCTCATGTTCAGCTCGGGAGCCTCAGACCATGAGCTCATTTGGCTTCTCGGAGCAGCGGCAGAAGCCAAAGAGAAAAAGGGAAAAAAAGGGAAAAAAACACAGAGAAAACATCCCTGTTTTCCAAGGGCTGGGATGGCACCAGCCGCTCTTTCCATCCTTCCCTTGGCAACGAAATCCTGAATTTTCTGGGATCATTCCCTGCTCCAAATTTTTCATGCAACTGCAGGGGAATAGCAGCAAGGGTTTTTTGGTGTGATTTTTATTTACCAAATGCTCAATAAACCTAAAGCATTTCTATGGACATAATAAAAAAAATATATTTTCACCTTTTAACATCAATCCCAGCTCCAGCTTTTCATTCCAAATAAAACAGGGGGATGGAGGAATCTCCCAGGACAGGAAAACCAATTCTTTTCTGCTCTTTCTCCCAAAACCTGCTCAACATCTCAACATAAAGTCAATTTTCCAATAGGAAAAATAAACCCTGGAAAAGCCATGGTGAATGATGGCTCGAAGGTGTGTGTCTAGATTTCGAAGAACTGATAAGGGAGAGTTTTGGCCATCAGAACATGATCATTCACCGGATTTCGAGCACACAATTCTCTCCCGGGACAGCTGGGCTAAAAAACAGGGCTGAGAAAAAAGAAGGAGTGATGATCCTGGTGCCAACTGTGCCAAGGAATCTCCCAGTGGATCCCTGGGCTCACCAGTGCCCTGCCAGCAGCAGTTCTCTCTCTGCTGGCTCTTTTAGGTGGGCAAAATATCAAATTAATGTGGGTCAGGAAAATAATGAGACACTCCAAATCCAAGGCCGTTTCTGTTCCCTGTTCACTGCCACCATGGGGAACACACAAAAAACATCCTTTATTTCTCCCCCAAACCAGGACACCTTCCCTCCTGTTTGCTCTCCAATCCTCCCATCTCCCCCCAGGAACTGAGCCTCTTGCCCAGAAGGGTTTCATTAACAAACAGCAGAATTCTCCTCAGTTCTGAAAATTCGAGAGCTGGCAGTTCCCAGCACCAGGAAAACATCTTGTGGGCTTCCCGTGGCTCTTTGTTGTAGGATCGTTGGAGAGCTAATGGCCATTCATGAG
This sequence comes from Grantiella picta, assembly GCA_013397955.1. NCBI lineage: Eukaryota > Metazoa > Chordata > Aves > Passeriformes > Meliphagidae > Grantiella > Grantiella picta. The sequence goes on along the minus strand of VZRM01002336.1, from coordinate 241,926 downwards.
CTCTCAGTGTTGCAACACGATCCTTTTTTTTTTTTTTTTTTTTCCTACCTGGGTTTTCAGAAAAATGCANNNNTAAGAAAAAGAGGACAAGAAAAAAAAAATAATAATAAAGAAGAAAGTCTTTTAGCGGAGACATTTCAACAATTCCTTTAATGGGCATAGAAACAGGACCGAAATCAAACAGCAATTATCTGTAATTAGACTTTAGCCTAAAAAATCCCCCACATGTGGAATGATTTCCGTGGCAATTACTGGGGACTTCTGGGCACACTTGGCTGGCACAATTTTTCCGAGTGTGTCCTTCATTCCTGCCCCTCCTGGTTGTTGTTTCTCCTCCTCCCTGAGGAACTTCCATCCTCAGCGATGGCTTTGGTCGGAGCTGAGCAACCCAAGGGGTGATGGCTGAAATGAGTGAGAAAACCAGGAAAAAAAATAGAAAAAAATATGATTTTTTTAATTTTTGATTGAAATAAAACCCATTTTGTGCGTGTTGGTGCTCTGTGCCACCTCGGTGTTCACACACCTGGCTGGGGCTGAGGGATCTGGAGGACTTCGAATTTTTCCTGCCACCTCAGGCACGAGTACAACGAGAATCCTCCAAGCAGCTGTGCCGAAATTCAGCATTTCCCACCACGCAGGTGAGGCCAGGGCTGACCAGTCCTTCTTGCAAAGGCAGCAGAAGTGGCAGGAATGGTGACAATTCCACTTGTCCCCATGGGAATGGATTCTGGAGTCAGGTCAGGGGCTGTGCTGGGCTTGTTGTCTCTCCAGAGCCAGCAGAGCAGAGCAGAGCAGCCTCTGGCTGATTCCTATTCCGACCAGCACCTCTGCTTAATCTTGACTTATGGAGGAAGCATATGGAATGTATTGAAATAAATATTGCTGTGCTCTGTGCAGCTCCTCGCTGCCGTTCCTCGGGAGCAGGAATAGGAAACATCTGGGATTTTTTAGCACAGCCTGACTTGCTGGGCCACTGCTCCGTCCACCCTGCACGTCCAAGGGAAAAACCATGGAATTCCAGCCTGGAATCAGGGGATGGGATTTGCCCTCCTGAGCTGTGGGGCTGCAGATGGGGGAGGTCATGTCCAAACCTTCCCAAGGCATTCAGCTGCAGAGCCCACAGGTCAGAGAACCCCAGAGCGGTTTGGGTTGGAAGGAACCTCAATGCTCATCTCATTCCAGACCCCTGCCAGCAGCAGGGACACTTCCAGCAGAAGCTCTGCCATCCCAGGCCATCCATCCCAGAGTCAAGGTCTGCAGGGACACCCACCTCTCTGAAAGCCTGGCTTTCACGAGTGCAATTTTCTTCAACAAATACCAAAATAATTTTGTTGTTGTTGTTGAGCAGTGACAATACCACCCCGTGGCAGAGCAGCCTGTCCTGCCAATCCCACTGCCTGATGGAATTCGGGGGGATTTTGGTGCTGGGGGAGGTTTGGCTCTACTCAGCCCAGGGCTGGATGTTCCCTGGGGTTATCAGCACCTCCACCGTGCCCTCAGAGGGGCAGGAAATTGTTGGGTGCCCCATGCCAGTCCAGCCACGGGCAATCCACCCCTCTGGCAGCTGCCATCCAACAGGCTCTGACTCGCCCCTCACATCATCCAGGCTGCTGCAGGAGATCAGGAGCAAAAACCCAGACCCACCCTTTCTCCATGCCTGCCTCCAGGAGGGCACAGTCAGGGTCAGGTGAGGACACTGTGGTTTCCAAACACACCCAGAGCTGAAGGAGCTGCCCTGGGGCTCATCGCTGCCTTGGCCCTCAGCAGAATTTGGGGCTGTCCCAGCTGGGACAAACCTTGCTGGCCCAAAGACCCTGGGCTTCGTCCTTGAGGATTTTTGGGAATCAGGGCTCAGCAGCACCCGCTCAGCTCCTCAGGAGCATCCAGGATGGAACAGGCAGGGACGGGATCCTCTGCCAGAGGCTTCACTGAGCCATGGAGAAAATCCACACTCCCCAGGAGCTGTGGAGGGGAAAAAACCTCCCTGTCCATTCCAACAGCCCCTGGGACAGCAAAGCCCCTCCATCAGTCCCTCCCACCCAGCGCAGAGCTCAGCTCCATCCCCTTTCCAACCCAGATGATTTATGACTCCAGCACAAAGTCTCCCATTCCCTGAGCTCACCCAGCAGATCTTATGTCGACTGCACGTTCTTTCAGTGTTTATTCAGTCCAGCCAGATTTATTCTCCTTAAATATCTGTTTCAGTCTGAGGCGAGTTCATTGCAGGTTCCTGTTTCCCCACCGCTGAGCTTTAGGATAAAATCCCCACTTGACAGCTGAGAAAATGACACCAATCGAGGGCTGTGCTTGGAACAGCTGAGAGGGATGGAGCAGAACTGAGCTAAAGATGTTTTTATTTATATATTTGTTGGGTCTGTTCTGGTGTGGACCCTGCGCCGTTTCTTTCCTGTGGCTTGAACTGAGTGTCAGCCTGGGTATGGCAAAAAAACCCAACATTTTTAATTGTAGCTGGGATTACTGCTGGGAAAAGTGGCTCGTTTACTTCTGAGGGCTCAGCATGAGCTGCAGGACCCCTGGGATATTCCAAATGGAAAACATGTCTGTGCTGCCTCCCAAAAGGAGGAAGAACAAACTGCCAAGGCTGAAAGCTTAGGCTCTTTCATGGGACCCAGAAGGTTCCTCTGTGGGTGATGGATTCTCCTGCACAGGCATTTCGCGATGTTTTTCTGGCTTTTAAGTTAAGGAAGAAAGAAGAGCCCAAGCCCAGGGTTGTGGAAGGGTTTTCTATCAGCTTTGTGGGGCTGCCTGAGGTTCCTCCTGGGAGGTAGATGACCTCACTCACTGAGGTCCACGTGCAGCAAAAGGATGGCAAAACAACCACAGAGCCTCTGAAGGACTTTGGGAGAGCTTTGGATTCCTCCTTGTGAGCTCCGTGAGGCCCTTTATTCGAGCTCAGTGGGTGTGGATGTGTGCTCATTTGGGGTCCGAGCCAGCTGAACTCAGTGGGAGTCCTTTGAAAGTCTTCTCCTCTGCCCTGAGCAGGCTGAGCCTGGACTGGGAATACTCCTGGGGAAGGATTTGCTTGGAGGAATGTTCTGTGCAAGGAGCAGCTTTTCAGGGCTTGTTGATAGAAAGCCATTACTGAGGTCATAAATAAGAGCATTGGCACTGGCAGGGGTGAATGAAGTGAGGAGTGCATTAGGAGCAGGGGTCATCCAGAGCCAAAACCCAGGCAAGAAAGGCTTTTAACTCCCAGAAAATGCTCACATGCTCTCAATCCTCCCAGAAAACTTTGATTTACGTCGCCTGGGCAGGCTGCTTGTAGTGTGATGTGGCAGGAGGGAGCAGGGGCTGGGTAAGCACTGAGTTACTGGTTTTTTGTTGGGTTGGTTTTTTTTTTTTTTTGTGCAGAGGGGTAAATGTTGAAGCTCTGCAAGTTCTGGAGCAGTCAGGGAAGTCCCCAGTGGGGAACACTGTGACAGCACCTTGGGGACAAAGTCCTTCTCCCACTGTCTGAGTGCTCTCCTGGCCTTCCCCTCACATCAGCTGTGCCAGACCTTGAGTGGAACCATCTGATAAAAGCTGGAAGGGTATCAAAGATGGGATTTGAGCACAGTAATTCAGTTCTCAGCTGCAGGCCAGAACCACCATCTGCTCAACGTGTCCTGTCCTGGTCCTTCGCCGTGCACAGCATCCCTGAGCTTCCCAGAGCAGCCCAAAATCCTGATTGTGCCCTCATTCCGGGGAAAAATTCGGGGTTTTGATGAGTGTCAGAAGAGGAGGAGGAAGTCAGAGGTTGCACAGCTCGTGGGCATGGCAGAACATGGTCAGGGCAACAGAGGGATCAGTTTTTTGGGAGAAATTAGAGCTTGAATATATAGCTCAGCTCAGGGAGGTGGAGGAGAAGAAATCAGTCTGGGAGGATTCCAAGGGTGTGAGCATGGAGAGCATGGAGAGCTGAGGTGGAATATGAGGAATGGTGCTTGGAGGTGTGACTGGGAGCACAGGAATCGTAGGGAAGAGGGAAGGACTGTGCAGTGAGATCAGCCTCTGGCCCAGTCTCATATTGCTGCCATGAAAAACCAGAAAATAGGGATTTTTAATTCAGCTAATTGCTTCATTTATTTTGTTGAAGGACCATTAAACATTACTTTTTTTTTTTGTAGCTGGATTTGGAACTTCCAGAACAATCATAGAGACTCTTTGTACATCATCCCTCTGCACAGCATCACACACTGTGCTGTTTTAGGAGCTTAAGGGTCCTCTGTCAGTAAAAGTAAATACAGATATTAAACCAGGGGATGTGGAAAAATGACTGGTTTTTCCACAATAAATTGGCAGGGAGGCAGGATCCACGCTCTAAAAGATTTTAGTCTCCAGCACGTGTGAGGGTGGAATCTCATCTATTTTTCATCTTTGACCGCCCAAATCTCTGCTGGCGTAAAAAAGAACTCTCTGAGAAAGGCTACACTTTATCTTAGCCCAGAGTTATTCCTTAAAAACCTCTGCATGTTCTTACGTCATGCCCTGGGAAGCTGTCACTAATTAGGGACAGATGAATCAATCCAGATAAAATTAAATCCTGGTTCAACTTTTGCCCCAGTTTCTCCTTTCCTGCCTCCCGCAGGAGCCTGGAGTGCCTGACTTGTTCTCATGGCTTTGGTTGTGTTTTGGTGGCTCTGCTTTGCCAGCTCGGGACTGGAATTCTTTGGGAATTCAGGAATGGGATGCTTTTTGTCCCATCGAAAAGAAAAGCTGTTGCAGCAAGGAAGTCTCAGACTCAACAAGCCCCAAGGGGACCTCAATATAAACCAAACCTTCACTTTGCTGCAAAAAAAAAAAAAAA
>VZRM01002336.1:203659-237104 GCA_013397955.1 Grantiella picta | reverse complement strand
AAAAAAAAAAAAAAAAATCAATTTGCATTAATCAAAAACCTCTTAAGAGATTTCCAACGTGGTTTTTTCCAGACTCAGGGAGCTTTGCAGGAAAGGATTCCCACTGGCTGGGCTGGAATCTCTGCTGGCATCCAGTTGGGGTGTGTAATCCAACACATCTCCCACCGATATCCACCAAAGCTGCTCTCCCGGAGGTTCCTCCATCAAACCCAATCACCTGTGGTCCGTGGAGCGTGTGCCTGTGGAATGACATCCAAGGGAAAACCTGGCATGTCAGCAGCAGTGCATTTAGAGCTGATTTATAGCCGGCTGTGCGAGTGGAAAATCAGCTTTGTTGGGATGGACACCAGCAGCTTTTCCCTCAGCCAAGGCGAACCCCCAGGCTTCCTGAAATCCATTTATCACCGTGCTCCCAATCTCCTCGGGAGCAAGCAGAGGGTAATTCTGCATTCCACAGACTTTCCTCACCCACTGCTGGATTCGGGGAAGGCTCCAGTCAATGCCCTGAGCAGGATTTGCTCCTCCACAAATCCCTCAGTAAAATTCCCACAGCTTTGGGACAGAAGGGTGAGGAGTTCTGAGCATCCTGTGGAGGTGACAGACCCATGGCAGATCACTTTTACAAACTGCTTTCCAACACCTTCATTTTCTAATGGGGAAAACTTGATATTTTTCCCAGAAAAACATATGCAAATCTCGGTTCTAGGTTTGTTTTTTGAATTTTGGTTTGTTTTTTTTTTGCTAAAACATTTCAGAGTGTTTGCAGGTTGGTTTTTTTTCTAAGAGAGAGAGGGGGAGAGAAGGGTCCAGGAGGAGAACATTTCTATGTTTGGACGTACACGTGAGCCAAAGCTCGTGTGATGCTCACAACCAGGATGACTCAAAAAAATCCTAAAACCGAGATATTTCCGTGTCTGTTGGAGACAAGATTGATGCCTCCAGACCTGTTTTGGGAGCCACCTTGCAAACACACAGAGAACAAACCCCACCAGGGTTGACCCTCTCAGTGTTTGCGACCCCACCAGCCCCATCCGGAGGGAAATGCATCACTGGAGATGTGCAGGAGCCAGGGATGCTTCAGAGAACTTTCTGTTTCTCATCTTGTTTGCAACGTGTGCTGTTTGGGTTGTGATCTCAGTGCTGGAGCTCTCCCTCCTCTCCAAACGGGCTCTGCTTTTTGTAGGGAAAGCAAGGAGGCTTCAGCCACCACGAGCTCCTGCCAAGTCTCCGAACAAATCTGTTTGAAGTGATTAATCCCAAGTGGAGGAGGGGAGAGAGAAAAGGGGGGAAATCAAGATAAGAAAACCCTTCTTGCAGGGATATTGCAATTATTCCTGGTTTAATTTATGAGCTCTCTGGCCTCCTTGCAGTGTGCTCATCTCGGGTTTGTCTGCGGTGAGCAGCCTTTCAACAAGGCCAGGAGAAACTGCAGCTTGGGCCAGGCTGTCACAAATGTTTTCATTCTCGTGATGGCCTCAAAGACCAGCAGAAAATACCCAAGAGGGACCCAGACATCACCTCCATGCACCCAAGGCAACCAGGGATTAAACATGGTGCTGAGGACAGGTCCAGCAAGGGCTCTGGCTGAATAAAATCAATGAATTAAATCAATGAATCAATGAGTGTTTTCAAAACACCCTCCCCAAAATATCTTGGCTTCCTTGGTGGTGAGTCAAGTGAAGAGCACCAGGAGCACGCAGGAACGTGGCCACAACGGCACTTAATTCATTCTGGGGATGCTTTTTTTGCACGGAAAGCCTTCCATGCAAAGGAGAGCAGCGCTGGGATGCAGGGGCAGTTCACAGCTCACACACGCTGGAGGGAAGGAGCTCAATCTCCAGGTTCCAGCCCTGCTGGGGACGGGAGAGGCACGGCCACCCCTTGTCACCTGCGCCTTCCCCTCCCTCTCCTGGCACCAGGGATGTAGGAATCCCCACCAGGGATGTGGGAATGATCTCCCAGTCGCTGCTAAAGCCATTGGAAGGGAGGGTTCAGCGCCGGGGCAGCTCTTCCAGCCTCCTGTCTCAGATGCTCCTAATGCAGAGCTCAAATTTTCCATCCATCCCTCCAAGCTCTGCTCCCCGTTTCGGGGTCTGACGCTCTGTCTCCTCTCCAAGCAGTGATTTCAAACCTCTGCTTTGCGGAATATTGAGGAAAGCTCCAGCCAGACTTTCTCCCCGGGTAATTGTCTTGGTGTGGAAGGATTTCGCTGCCGTTGTGTTTTGTCACCAAATCGGGGCATGCTGCGGTGATGCCATGGGCAGGAAGCAGATTGTTCCCAGCCAAGGGCAGAGGATGTGGGGATGATCATCCTGCACTCACACCCTGGCACATTCCAAGGTAGAGCCTGGAAGGTGAATTTTGTCAGAGAAAGCCAGGCTCCTTGAGAGGAAGGCTCTGGGGCAATCCCTACCAGGAAAAATCTGCCTTGAAAAGGAATATTTTTTTTCCCTCATCACTCTTAAAAGCTCTGGGAGCTCCTAGGGTGGTCCAGAGAGAGAGGGGAACACACAGGGTTAAAATCAGCCCTGGCTCCACTCAAACTGACTGCAAAACCCTCTTTGGCTCCAGTGAAGCAATTTTCCCACCACCCTCCCCAGTTCTGCCTTCCCAGAAAGGTGAAGGACACGATGGGGAGTTCCAGTCAGAGCTGTGCGAGGAATGCAGATGGTTTATTAGGAATCTGTGCCGCTGCTCCTGCAGCAGCCTCGCTCCTCCTGCCGCCCTGCCTCGCGGCTTTGTTCTCGAGAATCCTCCGGGGAGCTCATTTAAAAAAAGCAGGAATGTTCACCAAAAAAAAAAAAAAAAGTTCTGTCTCCCATGAGCTGAGAAGTGGAAGGAAAAAGCAGGAGACGTTTGAGAAAGGCAGAGACCCATCCAGTCAGGGCAGAGGGATAGTGTGCTGCAGCAAAGCCAGGATCTTACCTCTGGATTTGCTGCTGGCTCTGCCCCAGCTCTCTCCAGAGAACTCCAGTTGTCCTATTTTTGGTTAAGGCTGCAGGCTCCCCCTGCAAACCTGGGCTCAATTATTTGGGTACAGCAGGCTGGAAGTTGACCTGCAGGTGCAAAGAAAAATGTTAATAAACCAATTGTGTCTCTCCAGCAGAGAAACAGAAACAAAACCTCAATCAGTTTGGCTGCGAAAAAATTCTGCAGCCCAGAGGTGTTTGCAGAAGCACTCGGAGTAATGTGAGTGATTAAGAAATTAGAGTTGTCTTTGCTGAGACAACTTAGAAATAAATGCATAAATTAATGGGAGTTTGATGAGAAGTTTTTAATCAATTTTACAGACAGCTGTGCAGTGACAGCAGCTCCTTTGCTGTTCTTCCTACAGAAGTGACTGGGAAAAAAAACTGTGTTGGTTCTGATGTTAAGATGCCACTGAAGGGGAATCAGGGTGTGAGAGGAAAGCTCTGGGAAGTGAACACATTTCTTCAGGATGAATAAACTCCTCGTGGTAAACAGGTTTCTCTAATCCCCCTCTCTCGTGGTGTAACTGCTCCGATGGTATCAGACCTTTGCTAGAACCAGCAATTTTTCCTACCAATTACCCACCACTTACAGCCCCTCTCCCTCTGAAATAACAGGCAGGGCATTCATGTCAGATTCCAATAGGATGATAAGGGAATTTATTGCTGAGATGATCACTCAGCCAGGCTGATGAATGGGCTCGGAAGGATTTCAGGGCATTATTTCCCAGTGCTCCTTTCCATGCCTGTGCCTGCAGCCTGGCTCCTCCATGGCCTCAGGTTGCTTTTAGAGGGTTATTTCTGTACCAGGATGGGCATTTTGCTCCAGGATTTATCCCTTCTCCAGCTCCTCTTGCTCAGAAAACAAGACAAGGACAATTAAATCCATCAGAGGGACGACGCTTTTGCTGGGGTTTGTTGTACTTGGCACCCTGTCAGCAGCGAGGGCTGAGATGAAAAAGGTGTGCGTCTGAGGTGCTTTAATCATCGCTGGAGTGTCTGCAAGGTGTTCAAAATGAGCTGCTGGAGCTGCTGAGGAGATGCAGTTTGAAGATGATGGGCTCCCCGCTGCTGCTCAGCTCCAAGATTTGGGTCCTTCCCTTCCCTTCCCTTCCCTTCCCTTCCCTTCCCTTCCCTTTCCTTTCCTTTCCTTTCCTTTCCTTNCTTCCCTTCCCTTCCCTAGAAACGAGCTCCGTGGCTTTAGCTGAAGCTGTTTTATGGCAAAGGTGGATTAAAGGGGAAGATTCCCAGCTCCAAACCAATAAATTGGGCTGGTGGTAAAGCGGGTTGGCAACTGAAGGGCTGGTTCAGCCCAGGGGTCAGGTCAGGCTTTGTGAAAATCCCAAATATCAGGAGCCACTTCCCTTCTGCCAGCCCAATTCGGAGCAGTGACAGCAGCAAGAAGCAAAGCAGAAGCAGGGAAATCCCCGAACTGCTGCTTCTGGTGGAGAGGAAAAACAATCTGGGGTCTTTCAGCAGCCCTGCAAAGCCTGAACACCTCGAGACAGCCCCAGCAGAGCTTCCCAGACAGTTCTTCTCTCCAAGCCAAACTCTTCCGTGTCCTTTTCTCATTGAGGATCATCTGTGGGATCACTCTGAGGGAGCAGTGGGATGTGCAAAGCTGTCACTGCCTTCTCACACCAGCCACTGCCAGTGATGTGTGCCTGTTGTGCTGCAAGGGAAGAAAACAGAGCTGAGGATGCATGTTTAGGGTTTATTTACACAAAATCCCTGATATTTTAAAAATTTGGGTCTGTACACTGATGGTATCCTGCCAAAGAAGGGCAGGGGGCTCTTCCCAGGGCTCATAAATTTGAAACTTGGCTGTTTTTCCCGTTCCCAGAGATGCAGTCAGGGTTGCCACGCCTTCATGTCATTGTAACCTGGGTGGATTTTTGGGTTTGGGCAGAGAAGGACAATTTCCCAGTGGAAGTGCTTCTCCTTTTCCGAGCTCTGCCTTTGGTTCAGCAGCCTGAAACTCGGGATGCCAAAATTCAGGGATCATCAGCCTCCTCCAGCTGGGCCCCATCTCCAATATCTCACCGAGACAAAAGTCCAAGGTGCTCAAAAGCAAGAGCTTTGCTAAATTTATGGAGATGCAGATTCTGCTGCATCTAACACTGCCTAGGGAGCGAATGTTTGATCTGGGTTCAGCCTTTCCCCCACTTTACTGGAAGACACTCACATTTGGGGCTCTGCAGTCTGGATGCAATACACAGCACAGCATTAATAGATGTTGGAAAGGCTTGCTACAAGCTATTACTGGGGCAAAGTAAAAGAAATCAGATGTTTATGTACAATTATGCTTTTGTACAGAGCCGTGGCCAGGAGAGAGCAGAGACAGTAAAAAGGAAAAGTGCCTTTTTCCATTTGGGGACAGCGTCGAGATGGATGGATAAGGATGAGGACAGGAGGCACGAGGGGCTCAGGTTTCCATCACATCCCTCTGGCAGAGCAGCACAGGGAGCAAACAAATCCCAAATCTGCTGACTCTGCCTCAGGGAAGGCAAAAGGGGTTTTGCTGTGGTTCCTGTGCCGAGTTTTGTGTCAGGAGTGGATGTGCCAGCCCAGCCCTCACCCTGCCCATGGTGACATCCGTGTCCCACCCATGGCACGGGCAGCAGACCCTGCTCTGCTCCCTGTTGGCTGCAGCAGCAATAAATCAATTTTCAGACACTTTTCCCTACTTCTCGCTCAATCTCTATCTCCATAACCCACCCTGCAGACATCGAGATCTCCAGCAAATCATCTCCACCTTGACCCAGGGGTTGGCAAAGCTTTTCTGTGGCCAAATTTCCCCTGTGTGACACGTGCATCGTGCTGTCCCCTCCGGCAGAGCTTCCCCAGGCATCCGTGGTGCTGAGACAGATCCCAACGAGGTCCCTCATGGCACCCAAACCCGGGGACAGAGCCACCCGTGCCCCTTGGGAGCAGGACTGCAGTGTCACTGGGCAGAAAGGGACGTGCCACCAGCAGAAAGGGACGTGCCCTGGCCTGCAGTCACCCTCACTATGGCCACAGCTGTAAAAAAACCCCACCAGCATCCCCAGGAAAGTTCCCATCCCAGCGCCCCGGCCATCCACGCAATCCGTGGGAGGATAAAGGCAGGGAGAGGGAGAAGGGGGGGAGAGATAAACAATTTCCTACACAGTTGTGGCTCAAGCCTGTCTTACAAGAAACACATGGTCCCTGACACAATATTTAGCTCTCCTGTAACATGGTCCAGTTGGAGGCTGGTGGCTGTGTGGAGAGCTGTAGTAAAACATTCCTTGCTGGTAACACACACACACACAGAGAGACAGAAAAACCCAAGCTTAGGAGGAGTGATTGGGCTTAACTCCATCAAGGCTGGGGAGGTGGATGGCAGGGAGGTTCCTCAGCATCTCCTCAGCCCCATTGGTTTGGATTCGCCCTGCTGAGTGGTGACCCCTTGGCTTTGCCCCGTTAGACCCAAAAGAGGGGAAGCAGGGTCTTTAGGGCTGGAATTTTTCCTTCCCTGCGCCGTTCTCTGCTCAGAAAACAGTCCCGGGGAGGATCGCTGTGTTACGCCAAAAAAAAAAAAATTGCCTTTTTTTATTATTTTTATTCAACTTTTGTGCTCATTAGCTCAGGAACTTACAGTTGGAGTTGTCACTGGGCTCCTCCTGCCAACATCTTGCAGGGCTTCGCGGGAGTTACATCATTTGGCCTCGGAGGAGCAGCTAAGTGGAAACACATTTGGGCTCTCTCGTGTTGCTCCGGCTCCTTTTCCCTCTCTCCCTGGATTCCCGGAGCAGAGCAGGAGGTCAGGCAGCTCTCAGTGCCCACAGAGCACAGTGGCCCCTTGGGATATCACATCCCACAGGCGTTGCACTCCCCAAAATCCTCCTGCAATTGGACCAGATCATCCCTGCTCCCATTCTGGGTGAAAGCGTGAAAATCCGGGTATTTAACTCACCCCTTGTGCCTCCTTAGGTTTTCCCTCAAATTTCTGCTGGAGCTGTGTCCTTCCCCTCCCAGCTCTCTCCAAGCCAGCGTGTCCCCATGGCCAGCACTCTCTGCCCTCCCCACTCCTTCCCTTTCTGCTCTGCAGCACAGCCTCTGCTTTGCCCAGAAAACATTTTTATCGACGAATTGAATTGAAAACACTCCCAACACCAGCCCAGTGCTGCCACAACCGAGGGCAAATCAGATCCCTCAGCAGGAAATTTGTTGCTGAAGTAGCCTGAAATTTTTTCTGACCATGACAGCACTGTGCAGTGACAATTTTACCTACAATGGCTTCGCCTGCTCCTCAACTCATCCATGAACAAAATTCCAAGGGTGGCTGACAGCCAGCCATGCCCACCAGAACTCTGGACCTTGCGTGGTGCTGGCGCTTTTCTAACCTCAAAGCCAAGGAGAAAGGGGATGAAAAAGTAAAACGAGGGTCCCTGTTGCGGGCTGGAGTGGATTTTTAATCAGTTGCAGCCTGTGGGCTGGCAGCCACTCCTGCTCTGCTGTGCCCCAGCCTGCCCAGGGAAGGGGACTTGGGGACTTGCCGGGAGCCAGAGCAGGTTTGGAGCTTCCCCACCAGCTTCGCGTGTCAGTGCAATCCCAGCTGCTCCCCTCCCTCGTGCCTGACGAGCTGCTGAGGAAGAGCTCATTATTTAGAAGAATCAAGCCAAGAAGCTGTCCCTGCAGAGGCCACCCCAGCGAGCTCCCTGCCACCCAGGCCACCAGCTGGACACAGGGAGCTCTTGGAAAGGAGCTGCTCTGAGCAGCTCTCACCCAACCCCTCTCCCTGCATCTGCTTCACCAAATTCCAATTCACGACACCCACAGCAGACTTTCCTCTGGGCTGGAGACTCGATGATGGCTTTGAATTAAATTTATGGTCACGGTTCGTTTTTTTCCTGTACGTTGATGCTTAGTCATGAGGAAGCAACTCCCTGCGAGAGTTCCCTGAGCGTGTCCTGCTCCTGGGGGGTTCATCCCAAAGAATTCCATGTCCTGCTCCTGGGTGGGTTCATCCCAAAGAATTCCCTGAGTGTGTCCTGCTCCTGGGGGTTCATCCCAAAGAGTTCCCTGTCCTGCTGCTGGGTGGGTTCATCCCAGAGGATGTGGTGCAGGGCTGGGAGCCCCAGGGAGGTGGAGGAGGCTGGGGAGAGGAGTCCTGTGCAGAGGGCTGATCCTGGAAGGAGCAGCAGGGGAAGGGCCGGTTCCAGGAAAACCGCAGGGATGCATCCTGCAGCACCTCGACCCCATCCCGGGGAGCTGGGAAACATCTTCCTCATCGTCACCGTCACTAGCAATGATTCCCAAGGCTCTGGAGACAGCCAGGAGCCCCCCGAGCATCCCCGCGGTGCCCGGGCGCGGCTGCGCTGCTCCGGGAGCTGGGAAAAGGCAGGCGTGAGCACCATCTAGTGATGCCGGCGGCGGGCCCGGGGCTGACCCCTCGGTGGGGGCTGCCCGGAGCCCCACCGGTCCCAAAAACCCCAAAACGAGGCGGGCTGGGCAGGGTCGGGCACCGCTGAGCTCGCTTTGGTCCCGCTGTGCTCGGTTTGAGTGCCGTGGGATGGGTTGAGTACCACTCTGCCGCGCTGGGGGCTCTGCGGGACATTCCATCCCCAGGGAGGGATAAGAGCAGTGCTAGCAACAGGGAAATCAGGGAATCCCATCCCGAGGTGGATCCTGGGCAGTCCAATCCCTCTGGATCCAGCTCACCAAGCACTGCAGCGCTTTACCCATCCCTCGCAGGCAATGCCAACCCTGTCACATCGGCCTCTCTCCCAGCCCTTCCTGGGCTCATCCCTGGGTTTCCAGCAGCCTTTTTGCAGCTGAGGATGGTGAATTCTGCAGGATGCTGGAAATCCCTGCCCTGGAAGTGCAGAGGGTGCAGATGGCAGCAGGATCCTGCCTGTGCTCACGGGACATGATGGCACTTCCTAGGAAGGCTCTTGGTGTCACAGGTACCTTTCCTACCGATGCGTTTTCCAGCATCATTTAAATCTACAAGAGTCTCAGCTTTTTTAAAACAGTATTCATCTGAATCTTGTGAAAATAGGAGCTAAGAGAGTGGCAGAGCTTCAGAAACTGGAAAAGCCAAGTGAAAGTTGTGCTGCAGATACTGAATTTTAGAGACAAGTGGGGAAAGGACAATTCCACTGAGTAAAAATTCCCAGGGTACTGAGGGAAAATGTGGCATGTTACATATTGAAAGCAAAATGTTTAAAAGTCAGGGGTTTGCCCAAAAAATCAACCTTGCCTGGGACAGGGATCTCTGAATTTCCAGACCAGTTTTGTTGAACATTTTGAGCAGTGCAGAGACACCAAAAACCTGCTTTTTTCCCTCACAAGGAGCAGGGTTGATGGCTTATTTTGTTTTAAAGTCACGGCTTTGAAGATAAACCTCCTGCTTTCTGGTACCAGCCTGGAATCAGAAATGATGCATTTTGCTAACAAAGCCTAGTTGGACAGGCTCTGAGCTCCTAACACAAAATATTCACCACATTCCAGCTTTTTTTCCCCAATTCCAGCTGAGGACACGCCACACACCTTGTCCCACATACCTAAAGCCCACCAGGGGACAAGCAGGCAATTTGTGGATCATGGCAATAGCACAGATCACTGGAGTTATAATAACAGAAAGCATTTGGGAAAGGATTTTCCATCTCACCCTTCAAGGTTTAGGTTGATCTGTTGCTCCTAAAGACAGGGATGAGACTCACCGTGGGGAGAAACAAAATAATTTGGGCTGTGAGAATCCTCCAGCTGCTCCAGAGCAGCAGGGCTTGGCTGCTGCCAGAGACCCAGACGGGTTTAAGGTCTCCTGGAACCTGGGATTTCCTGAGCAAGGTTGGGTTGTGTCACTCAGATCAGCCCATTTTTAGGGTGTGCGATGCTCTCAGCTTCTCCCTTCTGCTGTACCTCTGCAAAGGGCAACAGCTTTGGCCCTGCCAGTGAAAGGACAACGACCAAATCCAGGGATTTCCATTTCCCGGGTGGTTTGGGGATGGTTGGGGTGGGGAATGGCTCTGTGTGAGCCTGTGAAAGTGAAAGGAATGTGCCAGGAAGGCACCCCAGAGCAGGGCTGCTGCCCACACCCCAAATCCCAAGCTGTTCTCCCTGTCAGCCCAACTCCATCTCTCCCTTTTTTTTGGGAATACACAGCCTGTTCCCAGGCTGGGCTGAGGACCAGTTTCCCCTGTATCCAGAGGCCCTCTGGCCCTTTCCTAGGTGAGCTCAGCAAGCACAAATGTCCTCCCTAAACAGCAACAGAGAGGAGACAGCTGGACACGAATGCGCCGTCCTGGTGCAGCTCCCTTTCCAGTGAGTCATAAAAGTTCCTTGGCAGCTGCCTGTGTGTATCTAACTGGGATCAGGTTGGGGGCAATGTGCAGAGCTGAGGATGGAAAATATGTGTTGAATTTACTCCTCTGTCCCACTGCTGATCCCAAGGTTTGGGAAGGCTCCTCTGCTACACGCCAGCTCTGCTCCGAGCTCTCTGGGACTTGCTCTCCCTCCATTTCCCTGTCCTTCCATCCTCTCCTGAATGTCCCTCTGTATTTTCCCCTGGAACCCAAGGCAGGGGCATGCTGAGGGGGCAAAAAGACAGCCAGAGGGGACAGCAGGGAGCAGTCTCCAGGCACTCAGCATGACTCACATTGTCCAGGCCACAAAAAAAGCCTGAGGATTGAGGCTTTTCCATCTCTTTTTTGTCAGAGCAGCAGCAACTGGCAAAAACCCCCATCCCCTGCCTGCTGCTGACTCCTGTCTCTCTCTCTAAGAGCCCTGAGGGGTGCAAAGAGTTGTCACCCCCAGACCTTGTCACCTGGCTGAGTGATGCTCCCACTGTGTCTGACACTCACCTGCTCCGTGCTTATGGAAACAGGAGCTGGATGTGCACATTTCCAGTGGGGAACACCCAGGGGAAAATGCTCCCAGCCCTCTCCAGGCTCTGTTTTACCCTAACAAATGTGGCAGGGCCTGCAGGAGGGAGGCACAGCTTGGATGTGGCTCCATTCCCCTCACCCTCAGCCCAGGAGGCTCAGTGTCACCCCAAACCCACAGTGAAGGGAGGAAGGATCAGCACGAAGCTCTTGGAAAGACATTCCCAGGAAATGGAGCTCCTGCATAGGGCCTGAAATGCTGGTGGAAATGGAGCTCTTGGCATGGAGCAGAGCTGTGCTTTTTAGTTTGGTTGATGGGGGGAAAGCCCCTCTAAGGAGCCTCTGCTTTCAGGGCAGAAAGCAGCACCCTGGTTTGAGCACAGCCTGGAATAAAGCAGGAAATTCTCCCAAAAAACATGAGGAGAAGCTGCCAATTCCCCTCTGCAGCCCTTCCCTTGTCACAGCACCTCAGCCCTCAGTCCCACCAGCAGCTGGCAGACCCCGCTGTCCATGGTTGCCTCCCATCCCAAATCCCTCCTTCCAAACACAGGGAATAAAAGAAACCTTGGGAAGGTCTCCCATCCCAAATCCCTCCTTCCAAACACAGGGAATAAAAGAAACCTTGGGAAGGTCTCCCATCCCAAATCCCTCCTTCCAAACACAGGGAATAANGGTTGCCTCCCATCCCAAATCCCTCCTTCCAAACACAGGGAATAAAAGAAACCTTGGGAAGGTCTCCCATCCCAAATCCCTCCTTCCAAAGACAGGGAATAAAAGAAACCTTGGGAAGGTCTCCCCCAGCACCCACTGCCACCAGACCAATCCTCCCCAGCCAAAAAAGCTGCTGGCTCTGCCTTTCTCAGCCACTTCTCTGCCTGAAGTGGACACTGAGAAAGGAAAAAGTGAGGAACGAGCAGGGATTGCTGGGACCGCAGCCTCGCAGGGCCAGATGTGTGGGGTGTTCCTGCCAAAATCCCTGCTCCCTCCTTCCCCTGGCTTAGGAACACTTCCAGGGGCTCCTCGGGGTGGGAGGGCACATTTCCTGCTTTTTTTTTTTTTTTGCTGCAAATGATGGGGAAGTGTCCAAGGCCAGGCTGGACAGGGCTTGGAGCAACCTGGGATAATGGAAGGTGTCCCTGCCCATGGAATGGGATGAGCTTTAAATTCCATCCCAACCCAAACCAGTCTGGGATTCTGAGTTGCGCCTGAGTAAATCCCATTTCTACACTGGCCAAGAGCACAGTTGGAGGTCTGAGAGGGGCAGGAAAGGCTGATCCCAGCAGGGATGGTCCCTGTGGATGTTTGCAGAGCTGATCCCACGTCTGCAGTTGGCTGAGATGTCTCAGCTCTTCTGGGTTATTTTTGTAAGCCATCCTCCTCACGGGGTGTGAAGCGATCACCAAAGGAACTCTGCCCTCTCTCAGCTCACACTTTTTCCTAAGAAAATAAATTTGGGGCTCTGCCAAAAAGCTGAAAATTAAAATACTTCGTCTTTGAAAGTTAAAATTTTCGCTGATTTTTTTGGTGTTCAGAGAAAAACTTCCAACTGAAAATATCTCTGCAGAAATCCTGTATTTTGACAGAAAAGTCGGCGCTGCTGAAATTCCTCACGGGAAAAATAAATATTGAAGAGCCATCCCAGCAGTGATGCTGATCCTGGAGCACCACAAGAAGCTCCCAGGGCTTGAGCAGCTCAGGATTTGTTTGGAACGAGAGACTTTCCCCTTCCAAGGAGAAGGACTGGAACAAAAGCAGGGAGGAGCTGTGGTTCTCTAATTTTAGGACGCTTTCTCTAATGGATGAGAACTCCTCCCAGGCAATGGGAGGTCAGTGCTGGGGTGGGATGTTGGGTAATGAGGACCATTGGGTTGATTTCAGATCTGCTCAGCAATTTTATGAGCCCAAAATTCCTAAAATTACCTTTTTTACCCCAAAATTACCTTTCCTACCCCAAAAGAACCCCAAAGCTGAGCCAGCCCTGCCACCTCTCTGCAGCCACGTGCAATGTGAGGAGCCACAAGAGGGCATTAGATTTGTATTTTTTCACTATCCAGAGAAATCCAAGATGTTTTCTGGATCATACTTCATTTCCCAGCGCCCAGGTAGGACTGTGGGAATATTTAGAGAATCCTAAAGACTTAACAAGGCAGCTTGGCTTCTAACAGCGAGCCTGCCTCTCTTTTCATTCCTGCAATTTGGCTTTTTATTGCCTCTCTGGAATAAGAGGAAGGCGGGGAGTGGGAGAAGCAGAGCACTTTGTAAATAACAAAAAAAAACACAAACAAACCCAAGCCACAGCATTTCCAGCGCCTGCAGAAATTGAATGGATGGGAAAGAAATCGAATAAATGTTAAATAAACATTTGAAAACGTTGCAAAACGCCGCGCTGGTTACGCCTGACATGCCAAGGGGGATTTTTTAGGTAAGAAAAGCAAATTTAGGGGTTTGCTGGCATGCAGGGATTCCTTCTGAGCCTGGGTTTCATGGAGATATTTCCTACCCCGGCAGCATCTGTGCTCAGGCATGTCTGGTGTCATTCCAGAGTGTCCCAATGCCCTTAGTTGAGGTCATTCCTCTAGTGAAATGACATTTTTAGGACCAGGGCCATGTGCTGTGAGTGCCCTGCAAGTGTGGAGGGACATTTTTCAGCCCTAAAGTGCCATTAGGCCTCGACCCCTTAATTAAAAAATCATTCTAACCAGTTGAAAGCCATCAAATAAATCAGCAGAGTCCCTTGGTCTTCAAAGTTGAAGTTTTTCAGCAATATCAGCCCTGAAACAGAAACAGGTAAAGAAACCAATGCAGAGCAAGGTGTGTGAACAGGAACCTGCCAGGCTGGTGGTTAGAAGAGGAAGGTGCTGCTAAAAATGTCACAGCTGCTCTGTGCATCCACGAGAGAGGGAGAACATTTGGTCTGCAAGGACCTTAAAAAAGAAAAAGAAAAAGAAAAAGAAAAAGAAAAAAAAAAGAAAAGAAAAGAAAAGAAAAGAAAAGAAAAGAAAAGAAAAGAAAAGAAAAGAAAAGAAAAGAAAAGAAAAGAAAAGAAAAGAAAAGAAAAGAAAAGAAAAGAAAAGAAAAGAAAAAGGAAAATCAATACTTGAAGCAATTTAAGGAAGATTTATTCCCTTTTTGTTCCCTGCTCTCCTGGGCTGCCTGACACGTTTGGGAGGGAGGCCAGGGAGATGTGTGAGCCAGGGAGAAACTTCCCAGGACAGGAGGGAAAAGCAGATGGAGTCAGCCCTGACTTTGCTTCCCCAGTGGGTTGGCATTTCACATCCCAAGGCTTGCTGCTAAAACCACGTCCTAGGGAAGTGTGGCACCAAACCCAAGGCACAGCTGCCTGGATTTGGCTCTTGGTGGCTCCCAGGGCATGGTGGCAGACCCATGTCCCAGTGTCCCCATGGATGGGGGGAGCTCGGGAGCTGGGTGTTGTTCCACAGAGCAAATCCCTTAATCCTCAGCCCCAGAAAGGTGGAATATCAGCCCTGTGGGCAGGAGGAGCTCAGCCCACAGCGCTGTGTGATGTGCACACGCCTGAGTGTGTCTGCAGGTGTCTGGGAGAGAATCCACTCCAAACCCTCTCCAGCAGCAGCCCTGAAGTGCTGGGGGAAGGCTGGAGCTCTGTCTCTCTTCCTTGGGGGATTTGATGTTCTTCCAAACCATCCCGAGGCTGCCAGGTTCTCCAGCTCAAGGGGAAGCGGAAGCAGCAGCAACAACAAAAATGCTCGTTAATCTAACGAGTCTCAGGTTGCTGCTGCCAGCACGTGGCTGTGACACATCCGCTTCCCAGGCTGACATCTGCCATCCCGGGAAAAAAGGGTGGATTTCAGCAGGAATACCTCCCACAGCAAAAATACCTCCCACGACACACCCACCCCAGCCAGACACAGCTCTTACACAGGGGGAAAATAAAATCAGCAAATCCCAGCTTGGATGGAACATCCCAGCAACTTCCCCTGATCCTTTCCTTTCCCCATTCCCTTTCCCCAACTCTCATCCCTTAGAACATACTAAGCACTGGCACCCCTCGTGTCTCCTGTGCTCCTCTCCTCTCTAATATGACATATTTTGCAGGCCAGATAATAAGGCCATTAATTCTTTGGCTCCTGCTGTGAACAGTTTAATGGAACATGACAAGAAAACAGTGTTTCTTTCGTGGGAGAAATTATTGGCTGAGTTTAAGTCTTTACCTACAGCAATAGCTGTGAAGAGAACGGTCCCATTAGAGGTAGGTGGAGACATTAAATCCTTGGAAATTGCAAGTGTTTTTTAACCTGAAAGACAGCAGAAATTACCAGAGCTGGGACAGTCACCTCATTGCAGGTGAAATATTTCCCTCAGGTCAGAGCAGCTGCCCTCTCCTCAGCCACGGCAGAGAGATCCACTCTGTGCTGAAGGAGAGGATCAAGGATATCCATTTATTCAAATTTTTGAAGGCGGAGCTTGCTCAAAGCCAACCACCTGTGGGATGCACCCAGCCTGACTCAATCCCTGACCATTAGGAGGAAAACCTTTAATGGAGAGAGAGAAATGGGGAGAACAGGGAAGGAGAATAAGGATGGAAGAGGTGTGAGATCCACAGGCAGACACAGCCCTGACCTCAAGGCTGCCTGAAATGATTTCCCTCTGCTTTCCCTCCTCACGATCCCAGATCCCTGCTGGAAAATCCTCGCCAGGCAGGCTGAGTGGCTGCAGGTTTGCTGTGGGGCCAGCAGCACTGGTCCCACTGGTTTATTATGGTGGGGCTGCTCCATTGCTAGGCGACGCCGTGTTGCTGTTGGCTCTGTCACAGCCCACGTGTGCAGGGGAGGTGACTCATCAGCTCTGCATCCAGAGCTCCAGGCTGCCTAGAAAATGCTGGAGAAGAACATTCCCTTCTGCTGACAGAGCCACGGCGGGTTCCTGACAGCCACCCCAGCACCCCACAGGGACCTGAGCACCTGCAGGGCTCCCAGATCGGGGGAAGAGCCCTGGAGGGACTGTCCCATCCCTGGAGGTGTTCAAAGCCAGCTTGGATGGGCTTTCGAGCAACCTGGTCCAGTGGAAGGTGTCCCTGCCCATCAGAACAAGGAGATCTTTAAGGTCCCTACCAACCCAAATCCCTGGGTCTCATCCCAGCCCCCCTTTCCATGCTCAAAAAAATCAGTGGATTTCCCTTTTTCCATGGGGATCTCTCACTGAATATTGCCTGAATATTCCTGGATCAGCTGCTCTCTGTGCCCAGTCCCAACACAGCTTTTGCCATCACTGCTGGTTATTCCGATGTCACCTCCCCAGATCTTGGCGCCTAAAATTTTGAGATTCAAGCAAGCCACAGGTGGAAAAACCACCCCTGAGGAGCCACGTCCCCAGTGTCCCCAAGGCCAGGCTGTCCCTGGAGCCAAGGCCAGCCCCAGGGCCGGACTGCAGTTCGGGAAGTGTGGAGGAGTTCAGGAGTTCAGCCACGGCTGGGAAACTGCTCCAAATTCCAATTTCCAAGCTGCGAAATTGGCCTGGAAAAGCCACGTCCCAACCACTGGCTTCTCTTGAAAGTCCGAATCCCAAAAGCAGATAAAAACCTCAGATTAACCCCTGTCTGGGAGGGTTTGCACTGAGCTCAGCTCAGAGCTGAGACCCAGCACCTCACAGCTCCCACCTCCTTTGGTTTAATGATGTTTTCCTCCAAAAATCAAAGAGCTACAAGGATATTTCCTACCACACACTAACCTGAAGCCCAGAGCTCCGTATCCCACTGCCCTGCTTTGCTCCCCAAGTTTCCACAGCTCCTGGCAGCCTTTGGAGACACAGAGCAGCTACAAACTGCACTGTAGGCACACGAAATCCTGGTCACTGCCTGTGCCGTGCCTTACCTCTTGTCCCTGTCCTCAAAAAGCCCTGGAATGTCTCTAATCAGCCCCTCATGTGCCTGCTGGATCCCTGGAGTGTAAAAAATCTGGGATTCCAGCTTGCACAGATGTAAGAAAAGGAGGAAGGAAAAGCCGTTCCTCAAAAGTCACCCTTGTGGGACAGAAATCCTGATTTGTCCTGGTTTGTGGGGCGCCTTGCTGAGGGTGCTCTGACATGGTTCATGGGGGTGTGGATGATGCCTGGCTGCATTTTGGGGTGCAGCGCCCTCTGCTCTGGGGGTGTGGGGCTTGCTCTGCTCCCTGGGGTTCATTCCAGGTCGTGCTGAGCAGCTCAGAAGTGACAAAGGGCACAGGGGTTACAAACAAACACCCTCTGTCGGATTCCCAGCACTAATTCCCAACAAACCTGCCGCGTTCAGGCCATCCCTGAATCTCTTCAAACGCAGTTTTGGGGTCACCCCTTGCCTGCAGAGCTGCCAACCCTCCTCACCAACCTCTGCCAAACCCCAGAGGCCGCAGGGGAAGAGTTTTGAAGAAGTTTCGCTGCAAAGGTGCAGCTGGAGAGAGCTGGGAGCATTCTGCCCACACCCTGGCTGGCAGTGCCAGCCCCAGGAGCCACCAGCCATGCCACACGCACCCCGAGATGCTCACACGTGGCCTCAAGCTGCCATCTAGTGTTTTCCACACGGATCCTGCTGCCAGAGCCAGGGAAAAGCAGCCCAGAGCTGGGTTTGGCTGCATCTCCAGCAGGACCCTGAGAGCAGCAGGGCAGGAGGGGCTGCTGGCTCCCAGCACTGGGAATCTCAGGGATTGAGGTTATGGAATTGTCCAGACTGGGGTTTAGCTCTGCTGGGTTAGTGCCATACACCAAGGAAACGGAGCGTCCAGCTCAGCCTCTGAGCTTAAAAGTGTTTATAAAAATCAGCGGTTTCAAAAATGGGAAGATTAAAGTAGTCCAAACAAAATGGTGCAGTGTAGTCACGGCAGGCTGAGCTGGGGTGAGGTCACATAAACAGGGATGGGGTGGCCACAGCGGCTGTGGGGACTCAGATGGAGCTGCCAAAGAAAATAATAGTGTTAGTTCTCCCTTTGGGAATTCCAGGGTCGGATCCCAAGGCAGATGCAGGTGACATTTTGGGATGCATCCCCTGTGTCCTGCTGGCCCTGCTGCTGAGGTTGAAGATGCAGGGATGTCAGCATCCCAACCCAAACGTCCTGCCTGGTCTCAGGGAAAAGCTCTGGCCACCTTCAGCCCCATCTGGGCTCAACCAGCTAAGAGAGCTCCAAAACAAAGCAGCTTTGGGCAAAGAGCCTTTCCCAGCTCCGTCTCACCTTCCATTTGTCAAATTCCCTTTCCAAACGGAGTTTGCCGTCAGGTGGTAAATCACCCTTCGGAGTGACAGATCACTCACGCTCAGAAGCCACAGTGGTTTGTTTGTTTTGTACACCAGGGCCTCTCCCGCTGCTCCAGCCCTCCCTCCCTCCCTCCCAGCCTGAAATCCAAGCCCTTCCCACCGAACACAAGCTCCATTCATTCCCTGCTCGTTCCCTGTCAGCTCTATCCCCTTCCAGAATCCCCCTCTGCAGGCTCTGGGGTGTGCAGAGGCTCCCAGGTGAGGTGATTCCTTGGAATTCCATCCTTGGGTTGGGGTGCTTTGCCTGTGCTCTCCCCCCGGAACGATGTGGGATCCCTCCATGGGATCACCCTGCGCTCAGTGGGGACAGGAATGGCCCAGCAGCCACCTCAGTGTCACCAAATGCTCCACAAAATGGACATGCACCAGGACAGGGATGGAATTAGAGCAACCTGGTCCTGAGGAGCATCAATGTTACGTGACAATCAGGAGATTATTCATTTATTTATTTATTTATCATCTCTGGCTTAAATTAAACGGCTCATCTCACTCTGACAAACTCAACTGCAAGAAGCATGTGAGTTCAGCAAAAAAAAAAATCTGCGCCCTGCACAACACAAACACAAGCAACCCCCGGAGCAGATGGGAGCAGCTGTGTGGGAAAATTGGTACTAATTGTTGCTTTGCTGGAGAATTCACAGCCTCGGCTCCCAGCAGCTCCCAGGAGCGAGGGGATCAGCTCTGCTTTGGGTTTTGGGAAGGAAGAGAGGCTGGGGGCGATGAGCTGAACCCCAAAAGTAGCAATGCCAAGGCACAAGGAGGTGGAAGAGCCTTCGACACCCAGAAACTTCTGCAAAGGGGGATTCAGTGCTTTAAAGCACTTTTGGAGCCCAAACTTTGTGGCATTATCCCCCATCCCAGCTTTAAATTCCCGTGGTGGGAAAGGAGGTGAGATCTCCCTGGCTTCTGTCACTCTCCAGGCTGAGCCAGGAGCTGAAAAACCTGGAGAGCTTCAGCCTCTCCAGCAGCATTTTGATGCTCAAGTGGAGTCCCTGGAGCTCAGGAGAGGGAGATATTCTGGCCTAATGCAAACAGCACCGCGAAGACTGAACATAATTAAGGCCCTAACGACAAATGTTGGACTTGGGTTTAAGCTGCCAAAGAAAAAATCTCCTTCCTAACATCCCTGCAGAGGGATAAAACGCTGAGCAAACCTGGGGGGGAAAAAAAGAGAAGATAGCGCTTTTCATTTCCCAGACTGATTTATGCTCTCCAAACAGCATCACACGCTGTCGCTGACAATTTCACGCTGAGTTACTTCTGCTGCCTCCCTGCCAGAGCGATACCTACAGATGGGAAGGAGATTTGGTGTGCCTGCGAGAGAAGAGAGGGAATCTTTCTAGTTGACAGCTTGTTTTCTTTGGTCAATGCATCGAAGGGTTTGAGTTCATTATTTCATGTCTAGGCTCGGTTCCCAGCCACCAAAGGCAGAGCTGGAGTCAGGGTGTTACACACAAACCCGAGTGCTTTTCCTAAATTTGCCCGAGCAAGTGAGCAAGATGTGCCTGGGGACATGGAAATGAGTTAATTGCTGTAACCCGAGTCCTGGAGAACATTTTAACTGGGTTGCGAAGGGGAAATCTGCGCTTTAAAGCACTTTTGGAGCCAAAAAACTTGATCCACCAGGCACCCATGGGTGCTGTGCAGGGGCTGAGCCCCGAGGGACCATCTGGGGAGGAGATGCAGGAGGGAGTGGAGGAGGAGGAGGGTGAAGAGGAGGTGGAGGAAGCACAGCAGCAGCAGTTAGGATGTGGCTGATGGGAACCTCCAGCTCCCAGCCCTGCCAGGGAGCTCAGCCAGGCCTGGGCAGCAGTGCCCTCACCTTCACCCCACCTGCCTCGGTTCCGTTCGTGATTTAAGGCTCATTTTGGCTCCAACCAGGGAGGCTGGAGCTGCAACCCGAGCTGCCACAGCACAGGGGAAGAGCCTGAGCAAAGAGCAGCACTGAAGGAATAACATTTTCTTCATGTGGCGATTCAGCAGGCGAAGCTGGGGGGTGGGAGAGGGTTGGAGTATCTCCTGTTCAACACCCAGCTGGTGCAAACTGGTGGGACTCAGGTCCTTCGGTAACTTTTCAGTGCTTTCTGTGTGACACCAAGGATGCTTTGACAGGAGAATCCCTTGCAAGGAGGGGCTGGAGGATTGTGGAATTCTCATTTGCACTCCTGCCTGCCTCTGAGGGTCTGCACAGAGCCAGCAAAGCCTCTCAGGATGCCGACAGCAGCCTGGCCAGCGTGCTTGGGGTGTATTTTCCAAAGGCCTGACCGGCATCTCCACAGGCATGTCAGGGGATGCTCTTTGCTGTCCCCGCTGGAAGATCTTGTAGCAGGTTCAGGACATCACTGCTGGGCAGTGAGAACAGCTTGGAAAGGTCAGGGCAGGGAAAATGCACATTCCCAGGACAGCTGGGCTGGGAGTGGCTGCACGGACTGAATGTGGAAACGGGGAGCTCATGGAGCACTGTCACCTCAGCAGGGCAAGGCAGGGACAGGAGCCACGTGGTGCTGCAGGGACAGGGACGGGTCCTGTCCTGGCATCCGCTGGGCTGAGCTCTCCTCCTGCTCCTGAGGGCTTTGCAGAGCCTGGAGAGCTTCAAACATGAGCACTCCCAGCTGCTGGGCTCATCCTGCTCCTCTGCAGCAGTTACTGTTCCTTGGGTCACCATCCCGAGGATGCTCCTCACCTCCATCCCTCCCGGAGGTTTTTGTGTTCACCTTTGCTCAAACCCACAGCCGTCCCTGTGCCCACATTTGCAGCCCTGATGCTTTTGCTTTCCAGGAATATTTGGGTTTTGGTGCTTCCAGCGGGTGTGGAGATCAGCTTTTGGCAAGTCATTCCTGCTCTGGAGCTGGGCTGGCTCTGGCTGCCCCATGTGGTGGAGACACCACATCCAAACCTCCCCAAACTGCCCAATAGCCAATTTCAGGCACACAGGTGAGCTGGAAGGTGCCTCAGACCTGGAATTCTCATGGCTGCTAGGCTGGGATCAGCATCTCCGGCTCATCCCATTCACCAGCTTCCAAAAATAAACGGTGCCTGGTCGGTATGAGCAGGAAGAGCCCAGCCTGGGATGTGTCTGAGCTGGGAGAAATCCATTCCCAAGGCTGTCCGCGAGGATTTCAGGACTCGTGGCAGAAGCAGACGGCAGCAGGACAGAGGAGGAGGTCGTTAGGAGGGATGCAGGAGGCGTTTCCCCTCTCCCAAGGGATCAGCAAGACCCAACCAAGCCCAGGAAAGCAATATAGAAAACTCCATCTGGCCGACGCCCTTCTTCTGGTTCAAAATGTGAAATAAAATGCCAGAAAAGGAGCTTTATCTCGTTCATTTTTCGATTTTTTTTTTTTTTTTTGAGCAGCCAGTAGGGCCTTCATATTTTCCCACTGACATCATCCAGCATGGTTTGAATCTACAGTGACTGGTAAAGCCTCAAAGGCATAATTGCAGTTGTCTTAGGAAAGTGAAATCATATGGTGCTCCCAACATCCCCTCCCCCTGTGCTTTTTTTCCTCCTCTTTTCTTCCCCCCCTCCGCCTTTCAATGTTTCTCGCTCAGCTTCCAGATGTTTCCTGAGGAAAAAAGAGAGAGAACAAGAGGCAAAGCGAGGCCCAGAGCAGGATGCTGTAGTGGAAAAGGCCACGTGGCAGTGGCAGCTTCCCAGCCAGAGGAGGGGAGTGCTGGAGGGTGCAGCCTGGGTTTGGAGCAGCCCAGCAGCTCCAGGGATGTGGAGATCTGGCTGGAAACTCTCCCTCATCCCATCCCAGTCCCACTGGGAGCTGCCCCAGCCTCTCCATGGGCCAGACAGGAGCTGAGCGAGGTGTGCTGAGCATTGCCACATGCCCTGGACACAGCCAGCCGCCACATCTGGGGAAATTCCAGAGCCAGGGGGGACTTTTTGTGATCCTGTAAGTCAGAGCTGTCACCCCGGATCGAAGTGGTCCCTCTGACTCCTTGCTGAGCTCTGAGCACCCTCAGGATTTCCATAAATCCCCATTTCCACGGATTGCCAATTCCCCTGTGAAGGCAATTCCAGCTGCCCACAGCCCTTCGGGTTAAGGGATGAGTTTGTCCCTCACATGGAATATTTACCTCAGCCTTACAGCCCCCTAAGAGCTGCAGATACACAAAACCCGGAACCCCCCGAGAGAAAAGCTCACACCACGATTTAGTCAAGCCCAGCCTAGGCCTGGTTTCAGTCAGGGCTGCAATTTACTGAGCTGGCATTGAGCAGGGGTGACACAAATCCCGAAGGAGGGGACTGACACTCTGCACGGAGCTCCCTTCCCTCGGAAAAGGGAAGGAGGAGTCACACCCTGCTGGAAATGCCTCTTCCTGCACAAACTCTGCTGAGCTGGGAGCGGAAAATCAGCATTCCCAGGGGCTCAGGGATGAACCTGGGAAGGAGGATATCCCTCGGGGACAAACCTGGGCCAGGCTGAGCAAACCCCACCTCCTGCCCTGCCGTGGGAGGAGAAGCCCCAGCGCCAGCAAGGAGGTGGTGAGGGGTGAGTTCAGACCCCGAGGAGGACAGCACCAGCCTTCCCTGCCCTCGGCACGGCTCAGCATTGCCGGCGGGACGGAAATCCAGCTCCGCCCAGGGCAGGAGCGACACCTGGCTGGGGGAGCGGAGAAAGGAGAGGAAATTTGGGAGGGGAGAGGGGAAGGCAGAGCGTTGGTGGGAGCCACGAAGGACGCGGGATGCGGGTTGCAGATGCGGGATGCGGATGCGGGATGCGGATGCCGGGGTGGTACCCAGGGCCGGGCGTTGCCATGGAGACGCGCGGAGCAGCCAATGGGAGGGCGATGCGCGGGGTTGGGGCGCCACCCGGTGGGGGCGCGGGAGCATCGCAGAGGCGCCGCTGGGGTGTCCCCAAATCCCGAACATCCCCGGGACTGCAGCCACGGTGTCCCGGCCCGATGCGGGTTGCAGATGCGGGATCCCGAGATATCCCCACAAAATCCCGGAGCCCACCGTTTGCAAGCTGGAATTCGGCGGCAGCTCCTTCTCCGCTCAGGGCAAGAGCAGAGCAGCAGAATTAGGGGAATTCTTTCACCATCTCGACCCTGATAAAGCCAGGGGGAATTTACAGAGCCAAGTTTAAAAGTCTCCCTTCCTCGCATGATGCTGATGTCATGTTAACGAGCCGCAGCCTTCCTCCCATCCGCCCCAAAACTGCTTTAATAGGGGCGAGCAGGGACTCGTTGGCACTAGGAAATGGAGGTGGTCAATGGGAACTTCCCGAGGCTTCCCGAGAAACCTGTCCATCCCACTGCCTTCTCATCCTGATTCCTAGCCCTGGTTTCCATACGCTTATCCTCCCCAGATCATGCAAATCCCGTGAATGCAGCAGGCCCAGGGAGGTTCCCAAGCTGATGTGCTGGATTTTCCTTTCAGGCCGGAGTTTTCCCGTGGGAAAAGGAAAATGATCTTTATTCAATATGTAGCTGCTGCACACACACTCCTGGCTTCGAGGGTGCTGGAGCCGAAAGTGTGGCAGAGAGAGGCTCTGGAGCACCAGGCACCAAAATGTGATCTCTCCGATGAGTGGAGAGAATTTATGGAGTTCAGAGCCCTTGTAGGTGAAAATCCACGGCTGGAGTTGTGAAAGGTGGGAGAGAACTGGCTGTGTTTTAAGGGGAGGGGAATGGCAAATTTTGGAGCTCTCAACCAATCTGCAAACAGAGCAGGGGGGTTGTGCATTCTGATAAAATAAAGTGGAAAATCCCGAAGGATGGAATTAAAAAAGAGACAAGAAACAGACCCACGGATTAGGAGGCTTCTCACACACTGCGCTCTGCACGTGGAGCGTTCAGATCAGGAAAAATGGGCACGAGAACCAGAAAAATCAGGATTTCCGAACTGAAGAATCGGGTTTGGAGAGGGTCTGGAAAGAGAGGAATTTCCTCATGGCTGGAGGAAACTTGCCGGGATCGGTCAGGTCCTGGAGACGAGCGGAGGAGCGGCTGGGATGCTCCGGGAGCTGCTGAGCGCACTGGGGGGAGCAAGAGAGCCGGAGAGAGGGCAGGAGCAGCGAGCAGCTCAGGTGTGTGACAAACCCAGCGCTCCGGGCTGGCCTGTCCTCCCTGCTGTGACAAGGGACATGGCCGTGTCACAGCGCTGGGATTGTCCCCTGTGCTCAGCTCCGGCCTGCAGAGCCCTTGTGCTGTTTCCTGCCCAGCCAGGGAGGTGAAGAGCTCCTCTCTCTGCTCTGTTCCTGCTCAGCCCCTCCACCAAGCCCTGACCTCCTGGTGGCTGTCAGGGTGTCCTGCCTGTCCCCGAGGTCCCCCAGGCCAAGCACAGGGTGAGAACTGCTGGAACTGCTCCAGGGGGACAGACACAGCAATGTGATTTAAAACCCCTCATTAAAATCAACATTCAACGTGCAATTTTAACTTAGAACAACAACAACAACAAAAAAAAAACCAGCTAAACTAAACAGATAGAAAAGTAAAAAGTCTCCCACACCAAATCCAGAAATAACATCATCACAATTCAGAACAGAAAGGACAAATCACACAAAATCCACCCCTAGAACTTTCACTTAAGGCACAAATATTTCACCATCATTCCACTTTAAAAACATAGCTTAATACTTGTTTTACCCGTTATTTCTGCCCTGCTCAGCTCTCTGAGCTGTGAGCACGTTCATTTATTCCCAGCCCAGCCCTCTGAAGCAGGGCTTGCTGTGGTGATGCTCAGGCAAAAGGAGTCCCCAGCCTCTCGGTTATCTCCTTAGGACTCAGATTTGGGCTCTTCAAAATCACTTTTCTGAAACTCTATAAATAAATGCCATTCTGCGTGCTTGAGTTAACATTAGCCTAAAAACCACCCTGCTTATAGCTCATGTCAGGCAAACAAGACAGGCTTGATAACTGGAGAGAGTGATTTATAAAGGCACCATATGGGAGCTTGTCTAAGAATTATAATTGATTAGTGAGCTGCAGCAATATTGCCGCGGTGCAGACAGCGAATCCTTCCGAGGTTCGGCTCCTCCGAGGCGCCTGACACCCATTCCAGCATGAATCCTATAAAACCACCCTCCATCCTCACCCCCAAATTCCCTGAGGGGCTTCTCAGCCCCGAGCAGTGATTCTGGAAGCATCCAGAGAGCTCGAGGACTCGATGCACCCGAGGAGAGCAGGGGTGGGTGGGAGTGCAGCCATCCATCTGCCAAGCCCTTTGGTTTTCCCAGGAAAGAAAGAAGGAAGCTCCAGGAAGAGCTGCTGGCCTGGGATCTGTCTAGACACTGCAGGTATCAGGATTCTCATGGCAAGAGCTCCCAGTGCTGACAGACAGTCCCAGGCAGCAGGGAGGGGAGGAAACACCCTGGATTTCCTCTCCAGCAGGGATTTTGGGGCTCAGGGAGAGCCAAGAGGATCCCTCAGCACGCGGAGTGCTCAGGAAACACTGAATTTGTTCCAGGGCTGTCCTGATTCCCAGGATGAAGCTCTGGGGTCTCTCGGTGCTGTCTGCGCAGTAAAACTGTCCTTACAGACTTTTGGCCTCACCGTGTCACCAGGCGAGGAGGGAGACATAAAATACTCAATTTAGAGCGCGTGACAAAAATCCCTATTTCTAGCAGCAGGCAGCATCCAGTGCCCATTAGACAAGAGTTGTTGAGTTAATTAGAAATGTATATTTGATACCGGGGCTGAGCAGGGCCCCGCACGCCGCTGAGGTTTAATAATTGATTTGTAATTTATTTGCCCATTAATTCTTCCTCTTTCAGACCGAAGCCGGGAGCTCGTGCAGGCTCGTCCATCATCCCGGGCAGCAGCAGCGCAGCTCCTGCTCCCCCTGAGCTGTCGGGGGTGACAGACTGAGCCTCGTGCAGGCTGTAATTAGTTACTGACTTCAGAAGCTTTTTATAGGAGCTGCGTGTGCCTCTCGAGGAAGATTAACAAAGGGTTTCTTTCCCGCCGACTCGGGCCGCGTGTCAGCGCGAGCCAGGCTGCAGAAATTATTGATTCCCTCTCCATAAGGTTTGCATTTCCAAGGTAAGTGATTTGGCTCTTACAGGCAGCAGGTCCCAGGGCTCCATCCATCACGGCACGGCTGACCCAGGCACCGGCAGCGGGTTCAGGTTTAAACAGGGTCTGCGACACTTTCCCCGTACTGCCTCCATCTGTTGTGGCAGGGAAAAGGGTTTGCAAAGTGCCCATTCCCAGGTAATCGGAGGGAAAATATAATTACAAACCCCAGGACCCCCGCTCGTTTCTCCTGTCACAGGATCAGGGGTTCATTCTCGTCTGCTCGTTCCTTTCATTTGCCAGATGTTTTCTGAACTTTCGGGGCTGTACTTGAGTTGGAGTTTTCAAAGCTCCCGTTACCTTCCAGAGGAAAAGAGAGTTTCCCAGATGCCTGGGAGATGCCGAGGTCCTGGAAACGAGGGACAACCTGGATGGACCAGAGGACACCGAGACACTCACGAGCATCAGGACAAGAAGGCAAAATCCCAGCAGGATGGGAAAGATCCCTGACAACAACAGTTGGCAAGCAGGGAAATATTTTGAATAGTCAAGAAGAGCATTTCACAGAAGTGAAAATCCCAATTTTAAAAAAGCAAAATCCCAATTTTAATAGAGAAACTACAGCCCACACTCTGGCTAGGAAGGAGAGCCCTGTGCCTGCCCAGTGCTGACTCGCCTTTTGTCTCAGCAATCCTCATCCTCTTCCACCTCTGGAAACCTCAGGCTGTCAGAACATGCTCTGATAGAGGAATTAAGGATGGGAAAAGTGGGTTGGAATGGGGCAGGGATGCCAGAGAGACAAAACAAGAGCCTCCAGGAAGGCTGGGAAGCCCAGGGACAATTCTGGCAGGAGTGAGGCCACAGAACAAGCCAATCTCCCTGCGTGCAATCTCCCATGGAGCTGCTGCTATAAATAAGGTTGATGGATTGATTGCCATAAATCACAGCCCTGCTGACACCCCGGAGCTCTCGCAAGCAGCAGGGTGCTCGTGGGGCTGGTTCTCGTCCCTTGGCAGAGGCAGGAGAGAGATTAGTCACTCCTTGTGTTCCCTGAAACCACCTCCTCCCTCCGCACGGGATGAGGGGATGAGGAGAGGGATGGGTTGGATCTCCTCAGGAAGGGGACGGTGACATCTGGGTCCCCAGGTGTGCAGAATCGAGTCCTTGTAGTCGCAGGGGAAATGATGCTTTCGGCAAGGTTACAGCTTTTTGGGAGCAGAAGGAAATGAGAATCCAAATCCTCTTCCTTTGAGGTTAACCCCTTATTTTCACGGAGCTGTGGGGTAGCCCTGAGCTCTGGAGCAGATCAGAGGGGACAGAGCTCCCACCACAGCCAGGATCACCCTCAGCCTCGGGCTGGCCTGCTCCAGAAATGTTCCAGACAA
Organism: Grantiella picta; assembly: GCA_013397955.1. NCBI lineage: Eukaryota > Metazoa > Chordata > Aves > Passeriformes > Meliphagidae > Grantiella > Grantiella picta. The sequence goes on along the minus strand of VZRM01002336.1, from coordinate 209,671 downwards.
ACCCATGGAGCAGGATCAGCCCAGGATCAGCTCACATCTTCCTGGGAATTATCCTCCTGGGAGCACAGACCCATATCATTCCACTTTAAGAACCTGCTGTAGTGGTGACAACCTGGGGCAGCCCAAAAGCACCTGGTTCCTTTGTTTAATCTGTCTGTAACTTCCCCGGCTCCAGCATCATTCCAGATTTACACCCCTGGGAAGATATGAGAGCATTCCCTGGATAAAATCCCTCAGCAAAACCCAACATCCCCAGCCACACCCCCAGCCCAGATCCTGCTCCCCTCCTGCAACCCCTTTAAAACCTTTCCCACAAACAGGCTTTCCTTAATGTTCACCATGTTCTGGGCATAAATCCTTCCCCTCCTTTCCGTGCTGCTGGAAGTTTGCTACCGGCTATATATTTTTAGATTTTAAAAATGTCACCCTCAAGTGCTCCGAGTGCACGTAAGTACCGCAAGAAACAAACCCATATAGACTTGCTGTCAATAAGCCCAGCCTCAGATGGACTCCCCGCAGCCCTGGCACAGTAAATTACAACCTTTCCCCCCCAAAATGATGCCTGGCTGCTTATTATTGGCTTTCATCTTTACTGCCTCGTCGGGTGGAATGGTCGGAGTGACAGCAGCAAATAGCCAGCCACGAATTGTGTCTCCTGCCGGCCTTGCTGCTGCTGCTCGGCTGCTCTGAGGTGCTCAGAGCCTCCAGAATCCTGCAGGGATGCTGAAAAGGGTTGTTCACGCAGTTTTGAGCCATGCAGGGGGAATTCCTAAATCCCACCAAGCCCTTTTCCTGCTGGTGTGAGGATGCTCTGGGCAGCCCTGTCACCCTCTCAAATTCTCTTCTCTGGGAACATCCCGTATCAGAGCCCAGTGAATGCACAGCCAGCTGGATGTACAAATGGCTCTGGAATTGGGGAATGTTTCCTGATAGGACTGATCCTTGGCTCACTACCACAAACTGCCCCCAAAGCGTCTCTGCTGTCACCAGGACAGTCTGATCTGTGCCTGGAGATGTGTCAGGTCAGAGATAAAAACTGCCTGCGCTGAGCTCTTCTGGCTTTGAAAGTCGTGGTGAGCACTTCCATGGGCTGGAAGGAATCTCCTGTCAATGAAACTACTCCAAGGGGACCAGGCAGAGAGTTTGGGGCAGAAGGGGTGGGAATTTCCAGCACAGAAAGGTGGCACAGGCAGTTGGTCCCCTAAAAAGAAAGAAAATGGATCCTCCCAAAAAGACCAGACCCTTCCAGGCAGGGGTTAATCCATGGGGTCTTTGGGGTTCACATCCACCCTGCAGACAGCAGGAAATGGTGTTTTTGCCATGAGGAGAGAAACAATCCTGGAGCAGGAGCAGGCAGGCCAGAGCAAGCTTTTCTCATCCGACCAGAGCCTGACGGGAGGATCGCGTTCCGGAGGATTGGGAAACATCCTCGGAGCGCCCAGGAACCCACGGCCTGAGGTGGCTGCGGGGAGGGGAGGCTGCTGGGATGGCCATGGACACTCGGGAGCAGCCCTCCCGCCCGGCCCTGTCACCTGCCTGTCACCTGGAGGGCGCGGGCAGGGATGGGGCAAGGGTGGGGCAAGGATAAAGCAGGACTGGTGCAGGGATGGGACAGGGCTGGAATGAGGATGGGCTGGGGATGGGATGGGATGGGATGGGATGGGATGGGATGGGATGGGATGGGATGGGATGATGGACTCTGGCTGGTGGCTGATGGGAGCCAAGACACCTGGGGCAGAAGGACAGTGCTGTTCCCGTCTGCTCATCCTGCGGCATTTTGGGATCAGAGTTCATTTCACTGCCAGCCCAGGGCTGAGGAAAGGCTTTTCCCTCATTCCAGGACCCTGAAACCACTTCCCTGAAATGGAGATGGAGCTGCAGCTCCTCCAGCCCCTCCTGGTGACACAGAGTCACCTGTATCCCTTCCCCTCTCCCACCACAGCCAGGATGAGCGCAAAGCAGCTCCAAGTGAGCAGGAAGAAGCAGGAAGCCCCAGGAAGAAACTCCAGCCTGCAAAGCTCACCAGCAGCAAAGCAGGAGCCCCCTGGGAGTCATAGGATCACCCAGAACCTTCCAGGTTGGAAAAGAACTCTGAGATCATCGAGTCCAAACCTTCCCGCTCCAGTCCTGGCTTGCTGGCCAGGCAATTCCCCTTCCAGCCCCTCGGCTCTCTCCAGCTCCCCACTGAACTCACACAGGGATGAGGCTGCTCTTATTACAAGCAGGAGGCTTTTATGTTATAAATTAAAAGGTCCAGACAAAATGAACCCCAAGAGCTGAGTCCTCAGGAATCACAGTGACTCAAACCCAAGCTTTTCATAAGAAAATAAATTAAATGCCCTGGCTGCTTTATTCATCACGCTTCCCTACCTTTAACAGCATCCCAGCAAACACTTGTGTCTTCACTGAATGCTCTTCAGCCTAATACCCACCATAAAAGAAATCCAGCAGAAAGCCTGGCTGATAACTTTAGCAAATTTCCATTTGACCCTCCCCTTGGGTTTTGGGGTGAGTGTTGAGTGAATGAGCTTTAAAAGCATCTTTTCATTTCGCCTTCCACAGCAGAGCTGCGCCGAGCCAAGAATCATACCTCACTCTGTCAGAAGAAAAACAAGATGTGGGCTTAGTGGAATTGAGCTGCGTTGGAGCCTGGTGTGGAAAATCTTGCCTCCGAAGCCAAACAAGCTTTCACTGCCAGTGTTGTAAGGCAGAGAGATGCAAAATTTTTGTGGCTGATATTTCTCGCCTGTGCTTGGGGATCTGGGGCTCTTTGGAAATGAAAACCTCTCGGTTTGGGCGATGCTTTAACGGAGGATTTGTTAACCCTTGGTCAGGCTGCGAGGGAAGAGCAGGCAGGGGCATCCTGGGAAGGAAAAATGAGTTAAAATGGATACGATACGATGTTTGGGCTGCTGGTCTGTGCAACTCGCCTCGGCAGGAAATTTCAGAGTCAGGACAGGAATTTTAGGGTCAGGACAGAAATTCCAGAGCGGGGGCAAGGAGCAGGGAAGGGGATGGAAGTGACTGACAGCAAAGCGTCCTTCAGGGGCAGAAAACTGCTCAGGAGGGTCTGATTTTGGACGCTGGGGAGTGAGAGAGGCAGAGCTTCACCTCCTCATCTTCGCAGTCTTGCAGCGTGAGGGCAAAAGAGAATATTTAAAATACAAAACGAAACAAAACCGCCAGAAAACCCAAAACCAAACTCCATTTTTTTTTCCCCTACAGATTGTTTCATTCCAACTCCAGGGCTGCTCTGGGCAGGGGGAGAGGGAATGGAGCAGGGGAGAGCATCCAGGGGAGAGCATCCCGGCAAGGGGAGAGGGATCCCGGGAAGAGGAAGGGCATCCCGGGCAGGGCTGGCTGCGGTCGGGAGATGGCAGCAGCACTTTGCTCTTTGCTCGGACGGGCCAGCCCGGCCCCCGGGGGCTCCCGAGGCTCTGTCCCCAGTCCCTCAGCCCCGCTGGGGAGCCTCTGACCCGCAGCCCCAACCCCAGCCCTGCTCAGCTCCGCTCACCCCCTCTCGTTCCCATTAACAGAACTTCCCATCCCAAAGTCCCACCTGGACACACCTGGAGCGCGATTCCCACCCAGCCCTGGGGAGATGGGGAGGGAAGCGCTGCGGCTTGACAGGATCACCACTCGAGCTGCCGGATTTTTATTTGAAACACAGTCTGAACCTGAAGTCCAGGTGCTCGGAGCTCTCCCAGCGCTATCTGCTCCCGTTCCACCCCACAGGGCGAGGCGGCGGGGGCAGCCCGGGACGTGCCTGGGATGGGTGTCTCTGCCGGCCCGGCGCTGCCGTGGGGACATCCATGGCAATGTCGCCGGAAAATGTGCTGCGGAAGGCCAAGGTGCCCTCTGTGGCCCCGGGGCGGGGGCAGGCGGTCCCGAGGGGGAGAGCAGGAGCCCGGGGCCAGCCGGGGTGAAAAGGCTGCTTGAGAGAGGTCAGGAGGAGAAAACCGACCTGCTTTTCTTTGGCAATTATGAAGTGACAAACGACCAGTGAAAGAGCTCATCTGTCTGTATTTATTTGCAGAGTCCGCCCGCTCGCCGCAAACCCGAGGCACGGCGAGGGCTGGGATCACAGCCCTTCTCTTAAGGATTTCCAAACACTCTGCCGACACCTCGCTCCATCTCTGTCAGCGCTGGCAATGCTCGGAAATCAAGAGGTGCCTTTCCGAGAGCGACCCGACCCGGCATCTCCCACTCTCCAGCAGCCGGAGGAGCGTTTTGCGGGGGAATTCGGAGCCTCCCCCTGCTCCCACATCTCCGAGAGCTCAGCATTTAAGGAATCGCGGCTTTCGGAGGCTCCTGATAAAGCAGAGAGCCCTTTGTTTGTCGCTGAGCTCCGATGTCGCCATGCTGCTCCCGGGGCAAGGGTGAAGCCCGAGCACACCCAGCCCGGAGACACAACAAAAGCGCGGAGCCACGGCATGGGTGAGAGCTTTAATTGCATTACAATCATCCGCCGGTATCAAGGAATCAGGAGGAGAGTCAAAACAGGCACTTTGATCCCTGCAGAAGCTGGAAAAACAGCAACGGCTTGGCCAAGGTGCAAACCTCCTCCTCCTCCTCCTCCTCCCTCGCCGGCAACACAGAGCAGAGATGAGTTTGGGGGTCTGGGAGACCCCCGAGTAGAAAACACAGCGGGAACCAAACACAGGATTAGGGGGAAAAGGCCAAAAATCAGTGGCCAGCTCGGCTTTGCTTTCCTTTCCGTTACTAGCGTCGTTAAAAATAGAAGCAAACGCGATTTTCCAAGCAAAATGCGGTTTTGCGGGCGGCGGGCAGCAGTGACCCGGGCAGCCCGCGGAGCATCCCCTGCACCCCCGCCCGAGATGAGGGACAAAAACCCTCGGGAGGGAGGGAAATATTTACTCTCCAAACACAGAGCGCTGCCCGGAGGTTAACGAGACACACAAGCATCCTGTGAGATGGGAGTGTGGCCGGCCGGGTGCTCCCGAGTGGGGCAGGGAGTGGGAATGGGAATGGGAATGGGAATGGGAATGGGAATGGGCATGGGAATGTGAAGCGGCAGGTAAAGAATCCCCCGTGCTCCTTCCCCTGTCCTCAAAAACCTCCTCGAGGCGTTTTTCCCAAATGAAAGAAAAAAATTCATTTTTCCCGAATGAAAAGACCTCGCTGGAAGCACACGAGAGTTGAGCCTCCGGTTTTCCACCTCCAGCCGCCGGGGGAGGATTTATCCCGGCTGGAAAGCCCGGAGCGAGTTCGATCTCGTTTGTACCTGGCAACAAATCCAGGGGAAGCGCAGGCCAGAGCTGGCGGCTGCTGTTCTCCCAGCCCTGGTGCCTCCAGGAGGGATGGGGATGGAAAATAACCCCTCAGCCCTGCGAGGATTATTTGCTGCAGGAGGACCCCAGCAGGTGTACAGGGATTGGGAAAGTTGTCGTGGAAAATAGCTGAGGAAAAGGGGGAAATCTTGGGGGGAGTTTGGGGTTCTGACTTAGTTCCTTCCTTGCGGGCAGCCTGGATTTCCTTGGATTTGCAGTGAGCAGGAGGGACAGAGCCCTGGGATGGGACCTTGATNGTAAAACAGACCTGCGGGAACGCCAGAGATACGTGACAAAAGACACCCCCAGACCAACCCTCCCCCTCCCTTCCCCACCCTCCCATCCCGAAAAAGATTTTGGAAGTGGGGGGGGAAAAAAAAAAAGTTCATTCAAAAAAATTATTTCAAAAGATATTTCATATAAAGCCTTTAAAACACGGTCAGAAGTTTCTCCCTCTTCTCCAGATCCCTGTGGCTGAACACTTTACAGAGAGAAAGAGAGAAAAAATAGAGAGAGTTTATAACAATCTCTGTAGAAGAAACAAAACAATCCAGGAAAAAAAATATCCAAGGATACGGTAAGGGATAAAATTACATTTGTACAAAAATAGATTTTAACTTTATTGATGCTTTAGATATTTTTTTCCTTATCTTTTTTTTTGTCATTCTAAATTTTAACGTTTTTTTTTTTTTTATTTTTTGATTCACATCACAAGGGCAAC
>VZRM01002336.1:182757-200427 GCA_013397955.1 Grantiella picta | reverse complement strand
GGCTCCTTCCCGCTGAAGAGCGGCGCTGGGGGCTGCCCAGGGGCTGGGGGGGCTCTGGGCTCTGGGAACTGCCACCTCCCTGCCCCCCCGGGGCTGCGCCAGCCTCCCGCTGCCAGGGAACAGCCTGCTCGTGTTTCCTGGCACCCCTGCCAGATTTCATTTCTCCTGCCTCGCTTTCTTGGCAAATTCTTGCAGGGTGAAGCTGTTTAATAATATTTTCAGCGGCTTGCAGGCTGCTGGGGAAACAGAGCCAAGACGCTCTGCCTGCCTCTGCCGATTTGCCACTTCGGGCCAGCCTAAGGGGAAGCTGTCACCTGAAATCCTGAGGGTTTTATTTTATTGTGTCCTGGAGCTGCAGGGGATGGAGCTGGGGACTGCAGCTGCCGCCTGGGGTGGCGACAGGCAGGTGGCAACTGTGTCCCCTCCAAAAGAGGTGTGAGGGAGGTGGTGGGAGCTGCTCCATCCCTCTCCAGGAATAAAGGGGGAGTTTCCAACCAGCTGCAAAGCATGGGGAGCAAGAAGAGGATCTTTGGGAGCTCATTCTTTGCCTTTTAAAGCACAGAGGACACAGAAAGTGGGGAAACACCGTGGGTGTTTGGGACAGTCCATCGTGCCAATGGGGAAACCCTTCCCAACGCCCCTCTCCACTCCCTCTGCTTTGTTTTTTCTCTAAATCTTGTTTTTTGTGGGGCACTGGGACACCTGATGAGGGTGAAATGCAGAGGTGAAGGGGAATCACTCCCTGGCTGACCTCTGGCCACACACTCCCGAGGGAATCCCATCCCGTGGGGCGTGGGCACATTCCTGTCCCTAATCCCCAAAAACCTGTCCAGCTCCCTGCTGTCACACCAAGACTCAAGGAAAGGGTTGTGCAAAAGCCAAGGTGCTTTCGGTGCTCTCAGCATCCCGAAGAGGACAGGGATGGTGCTGCTGCTTCCCTCACCCAACCCCAAATCCCAGCCTGACGGGGGAGATCCAGGGGAGGGGGAGCCCTGTTCTTGCTTCACCACCAATTAACAGCCGCAATTAACCAGCCTGGCCGAGCACTCCCGCTAATTGTCGCCTTGCAGTGTTTTGCAGGGCTGAAAGAACAGGAGCAGCGTCCTGGATGAGCCAAAACCCCGAGTGGGGTCACACTGGGATGTACTGGGGCAGCACTGGGATGTACTGGGGCAGCACTGGGATGTACTGGGGCAGCACTGCGATGCTGTGCTGAGGGCAGGGATCCCAGCAAGCCCTCAGCAGCCGGAGAAGGGCGATGGGGAGTCCCTGGCAGCCTTAAAGCAAGTGCTGCAGCTGGCTCATGTCCACACGGGCAGCTCCACACCTCTCCGGGGTGCCCTCTGGGATGGCAGGAGGGCATTCCCTGTGCCACCAGCCGCCGTGTCACTCGGGGGGGATTCAGCTCCATCCCAAACCCTCTGTTTGAAGTGGAAGGAGAAGGCTCTGTGCAGCCACGGGTGACTCATTCACGGGGCACGGCCTCTCCCTCCGCAGAGTAACTACCGAGACTACTAAGAATAGTTAGAAACCAAAAATAGAATTCTTTTTTTTTCCTTTTTTTTTTTTCTCTTCTCTTTTTCAAAAACTCCATCCTCTGAAAATAGCCAGCTGCAATCGAGTTCAACCACTCCCCTGGGCTCGTCCAAACCCCGCTGCCCCCAGGGCTGGCACTGTCCTTGTCCCCAGGGAAGCCCCGCCGGCCACGGGGCACGAACAGGGCAGAGGGGGTGACGCCAAGCCCGGCTGGTGGCTCATCCAAACCTCATGGCACGGCGGGGGCAAGGGGTTGGCAAAGCTCTCTCCGCTCCCACTTCTCTACAAGTAGCACAGGGAACCAGCGAGCAGGTCTGGAGATGCAGCAGTGACAGCGACGCACGGGGGACAGGCGACGAGGAGGCCAGGACGGCGGGGGATCCCCGGATCAGACGGTGCCTCCGGCGCTGGGGGAGCGGGGAGGGACGGGCTGGGGCGGAGGAAAGCGAGGAAGAGCCCCGAGGGAGCCAGGGACTGACCCAGCTCAGGTCTCTAAGTCATTTGGTGCGGCGCTTCCAGCATTTCCATCAAGAAGGTGTCGATGGGCGTGTCGCCTATTAGCTTGAAGAAGAAGAGGTGCTCCAGGCATTTGAGGCCGATGGACCGAAGGGCTGGGAGGCGCAGCAGGAGCTTGGCGAACCTGGGGGACAGCAGACAGCACACGGTCAGACAGCCCCCTGCTTCGCAAGCTCTGCAGACAGTCAGACACAACCTGGGCTGTCAAACCGTGGGGTTACACCCAGGGCTGGGCAGGGAAATCATTCATTACGGCTCAGCCTTGGAGATTCACAACAAACACGTGCTGCTAACCGAGCTGATCCAGCCAGGATGGAGACAACCCACCCACACCAAGGAAAAGCTGCTGGGCGCTGGGCTCCGAAGGTGGCAAGAGGCTGTGCAGCCTGGAGAAAGCCACCTCTGGTGCCACTGGATGTCACCTCCTGGTGGCAGTGCTCCCAACCCAGGAAAAATGCCCTTTAATGATCAGCAGCAGGGTGATGATTTGCTTTTCCCGCTGCAAAATCAGGAACTGAACACCAGCAAAGGGCCAGGGAGAAAGAGACCCTGCAGAAAACACACTCACACAGACATGCACAAACACACAGGTATTACACACGCATGCACAATTCCCTCTCCCTAATTTTTTTTTTTTTTTTTTCTGCTGAGCTGGCGAGAACGGCGGGAGCAGAGCCAGGAAAAACAAATCAGTCCTACCATCCCATTCAGGAAGTTTCCCTTTAAACCAAACCAGATGATGGCTCCAGCCCTCGGATATGTTTAACTGTGAGATAACCAGTCCGGAGCACAACGGGCCAGGGCTGGGGCTGGGAGGGGAGAAAAGTTTCCTGATTCCCTGATTCCCTGGGTGTCACGTAGGCACCCAGACCTCCCTGGGGGCTGCACGGGGGGAGCAGGGCTGGGTTTTTCCCGGGAATGCCTCCCTGTGCAGAGAAATTCCCTGGTGGTGTTCATAGGATGCTCCCAAGCTCCTGCTGGCTGGGGACTCGGAGGAAGCCCAGGGCACCTGAAAAGGTGGGAATTGCAGAAATCCCACAGCACGGAGAAGGAAAAGGCGCCAATCGTGGCTTGAGCGGGGGTTTGCTCAACCCCAGGGAGAACTTGCTTGCAGCCCCAGCTGGGGATCACGTTGTGCCATGAGGCCAGCAGGATGGAGGGGATTTGGGAGAACTTTGGGGAGCTCTGGTGCAACTCCTCCCAGGCCACCAGGAAACCGTGCTGAGGCACCTGGGGTGATGGCAGCACTGCCCTGCACCCCTGAGGGATGGAGTGAGGGCAGCAGGGCCCAGCCAGGGCTCTCAGGACATCCCTGAGTGGCAAAACCTCTCAGGGCACCAGGGAAGGGTGTGGGCGTCACACAAAGAGGTCCCCAGCCCAAGGTCACTCAAAGCCAGTGGGAGACTAAACTCCAGAAATGCAATTTAATAAAGTTTTCTGGAAGAAGAGCCAGCTGGAGAGTCAGCCTGGGGTGCACAAAACCTCCTGGGGACGAGAGGTGACACTCCTGCTCTGTGCCCTATGCTCATCCCTGCTCACCCCAAACCAAACACACCCCGTGGCACCGTCACCCTCTCTCCCCCTGCCTCAAGCCAACCAGAAACACCCCAAAACCCCTTCACAACACATCTTTCTTCACCTGCCAGCACTCTGGCACCCAAAGTGGGGGAAAAACAAATCCAGCATTACTTCTGAGGGCACGCTCTGCCCACTGCCCTCACTGCTGTGAAAGCATCCTTTCTACTTCACCACCCAGGAATGCAGGTGAGATGCAAACCCCAGCCGCCCGGGCTGTTTTTTCCCAACATTCATGCACCAGTAGCAGCTTCCAGTGCTGTGCTTGGGTTTCTCAAGAAGCTGTCAGGAACTGAACTGGCAGTTGCCAGCTTCAGGCTGTAACTGGGAAAATGCGCCCACTCTGGAGCAGTCCAGGAAAGCATTCCTAATTCCCCCTCCCATTCCCAGCTGGATTGGGGGAGGCAGGGAGGGGAGAAAAAGAGCATCAATTGAGGCTTTCACTTCCCAGCAATGATGCTCATCTGCCACCGAAAATTAACTCCATGTGAGTCCTATTTTTGCTGCGGTTTTGCTCGCCGTGGTTTCCAGAAGGGAAATGATACCCTCTTCCCACATGGGCTCATCCCACTGCGGGAGCTGGGGCTCCTCAGCTCTGCCCACCTTGATGGATTGATGGACAGGGGATAGAGAGCTCTGTGCTCTGCACAGGGGACTTTATTTAGGGATGCTCACAGCTGGAGCAGGTAGAAATGAGGGGTCTGCCTGCAGGGAATTGGGGTGTTTTTTAAGGGCACACATGGATTGTACGATGGTAAGGCGAAGATCTTTTATTGTGAAAATCCAGGGTTCTTAAACTGTTGGTCTGTTGAGTTTACACACTGGTGAGGCACAGCAAATGTGCTTAACCAGCACCACAGATCGGGACAGGAACAGCATCAGGTGTAACCAACCACGGTGGGAGCACTTAGTGGTGCCAATAATTGTTTTACAATTCTGTAACTCATTTGTCACCCCTAGTTTAGCTGAGTCGCTCCCAGCATGCTTTTCTAGCTAGCCAAAGCACCAGAAGTGAGCAAGGATTTCACAAGGGCAGCAAAACCCTCACTTTGCAAGACCTTTCTGCTCCACAACAAGGAATATCTCTGGAAATTGAAAGATCCAAGGACCCAGTGCCAGCCTGGGAGCTGCCAGGGCTGTGCAGAGGGTGTGGCTGAGGCAGGAGGGGCGCAGGGAGCTCACCTGCCGGGCTGGTCGGGGTATTTGTGTTTGCAGTAAGCCTCTAGCGACGCGTACACCTTCTCCCGCAGCGCCTCCACCTCCGCCGGGTTCGAGAGGCCCTTCGAGTCTGCAAGCAGCACAGAAACCATCAGCCAAAAACCCCCAGGCTGCCCAGGCAGGCGAGAACCCCTCTGTGCCCTCCTCAGCTCCATCCATCCCTGTCCAGCCCTTCCAGCCCCACCAAAGGGAGGATGCTCTGAGCTCTGGGGATTTGGGGAGCATTCAACCCTTCGAAAGTTTTTCCCCACTTACAGATTTTTCCCCACCTCACACCCCAACCCCAACTATCTGGGCTCATTCCAGCGCTCCCAGAGCCTCACTTAAAGGGTTTAATTCCCCCTCCAGTCCTGGGATTGTGGGATTTTCCCTCCAGCACTGCGGTGGGGCTGAATGAGAAGCCCCTGCTCTGGCACAGCCCCCAGGATCTGTTTTTAGCAGGGTGAAAGGGACAGTGCAGAAATCGATATCCCCAAAAGCACATGTGCCACGGGAACCTCTCCAGATTCCCCTTCTTTGACCATACATGGCTAATCCCAAATTACAGACAATAAATTACTGCTGATTACAAGGAGGGAGGGGGGGGACTGACAAAAAAAAATAAAAAAAACCAATCATGAAGAAAAACAAACCCAAGACACAGCAATAAACTCTGCTGGAACAGGCTGGCCTGGCTTTGGTGGGAAAATCCAGGGAAGGAGCTGTGCTTGGGCACAAACTGTGCTCCTGTGAGGGCAGGGAGGGATGGGGTGGTGGTTGGTGGGGAGGTTTGTCCTTGGCTGCCATCTGGTTTTGCTCTGGGCTGATCCACTCGAAAATCCAGAGATAGAGAATATGTATTATAAAATACCCCCTCCAGAGTGCAGGTATGAGCAGGCTGGCAGCTGGGATTTGCTCCCTGAAATGCTGCAGACAAGCCCTGGCACTGAACCTTCTTCCCTCGGGCAGCTGGGGCCAAGGGGGGAAAGGGAGCAATGTGAAGCCTCCTGGAGTCACAGTGAAACTATGGTCAAAAAGTGAAGTTTTTGTGTATTTTATGAGCACATTTCACGTCTTTCACCTTCTCCAGGTGTGCAAAGGGCTTTCCCAGAAATGCAGGTGTTAAAAGCCCTAGAATGATGAGGCTGGGAAGCACAGACAATGATGTCCATGCTCTGGTGCTGCTCTAATCCATATTTTTCTCTTTAAAGAAGATTCAATTTTGTTCCAATTCACAGACAACTCCCTCAAGCACCAGAACTTTCTTTCCACTACCACTCTAAAAAGGGTGAGAGCTGACAGGACAAGGGGGGATGGCTGTAAACGGAAAGAGAGCAGGGTTAGATTGGATATTGGGAAAAAATCCTTCCCTGTAGGGTGGGGAGGCTCTGGCACAGGATGCCCAGAGAAGCTGTGGATCCCTGGAAGTGTCCAAGGCCAGGCTGGACAGGGCATGGAGGAATGTGGGACAGTGGAAAGTGTCCCTGCCATGGCAGGGGGGGAACGAGATGAGCTCTAAGGTCCTTTCCAAGCTAAACCAACTTTCATCCCTGCCTCTCTCCCTTCCTGCCCTGTCCTTGCCATCTGCTATTTCCACCAGAGCATTTTTTGGGGAAGAAAAGGAGCCAAAAGCACAGAAGAGCAGCCAAGAGGGGCCAGGAGGGCAGAGGCAGGCACGTACCAGGGTTGAAGAGGACAATGGCTCGCAGGCAGCCCAGCTCTGTCTTGTCCATCAGCATGTCCCGCATTTTGGACACCAGCTCTGTCAGTACTCTGCGAGGGACACAGAAACCACAGAGTCAGCAGGAAAAAGGAATGAAAACCCCAACTGTCAGGCCGAGTGAGAAGTTCAGGTCACGTTTAACGAAGCCAGGGATGGTGCTGGATTGTGCCAGCTGAGGATGTGGCCTCATTTTCCTCCTCCATCAAAAACAGCTCATTAGGAACATCAATAGTTCCTGTGAGATACAACAGGGACCATAAAAACTGGCTGCATCCATTCACTGAGAGGCTCTGGCACCTGAGAAAGCTGCCTAAAAATAAAAAAAAAAAAAATAACAATAAAAACCCACCCTAACAGGTATCTAAAAGTAATTTCCTCTGCCGGTAATTTTTATTGCTCCCTTTGCTCTTACTGCAGGTGTCGGTCTTGAAATATTTTCCACTGATTGCCCAGTTTTTCATGTTAGCTCCTGCAGCAAAGTCATGATCTTGCACTTGTGACCTCACGGGAACAAATGATGTCACCCAGGTCCGAAGAACAATTTCCTCACCGAGCAGAGCAGCAAAGGTGATTTGGGTTTCAACTCAGTCGCCTCAAGATGAGTCTCAGGGAGAGAAATCAGCATTTCAGCAGCGTCTGGAGTCACACTGCGGGTCAACCACCCTGCAAGTCTGCCTTTAAAAACACTTTCCCAAAGCCTGAGATTAAAGAGCCCTCGGGACACGCATGTGGAACCTGCTGAGTATTGCTGGGGTTTGCTCATTGTGCAAATAAAATCGCGTCTTGGTCCAATTAAAGATGAAAAGGAGCCAAGGAGTGGCCCCCTCGTAACATTTGAAGGCATCTGGACCCCATGAAAGGGGGCTTTGATTTGCTCTGGGCAGCCTTCTCCTTGGTTGGGGGTTGTTGGGTTTTGCAGGTTTGAGAGGATGGATTTGATGCTGCTCCCTGCAGCGAGGGAGAGAAACATCCAGTGATGTTTCCGTGGATTTTTTGGGATGGACTCCTTTATCCCGAGCTCCTCAAGCAGGAATGGCGTGGAGCAGAGATGGGGCTGTCAGGCAGGGTGGTTCGAATGCAATCCCATCCATTTTATCCCATGCATTTTGTAAGAGCACAGGACTACACCAAGGCACAGACACACGAGGAGGAAAAAACCTGAAATTACTAAGGCATCACCCCCATCCCTCCCTCCCTCCCTCGCTGCCCACCTGTCGAAGATGGCCCCAACTCCAGCACTGTGGGCACTGTTCCTGTGCACGTGGAGCCCTGTGGCCAGCAGGATCCCATCCTTCACGGCTATGGAGCGGTGCGAGAAGGAGGCAATTAGCAGCTCGTTCCACCCTGGGGAGGAGAAAACGACCGAGGCTGCAGGTTAGAGCCCTGGGATCCTCGGGAAAATCAGCAGTGTCACCTCCCCGGTGCCAAGAGGAGGAAACTGCCCTCGCTGGGCTGCAGGAACAGAGCTGGATATGGGAAAGGAGTGGGGAAACAGCTTTTTCTTGGATGTCAGGGAAGGGAAAAAACCATTAACAAGCAAATGCACTAAAAATAAAGCTAGTAAGGGAGCAGTTTCCTCTATAAACCGTGCAGACACTGAGCAAACAGCTCTGCCTGACCCTCCCCGTGGGTGTGGAGCCCTGAGCTGCTCTCTGCCCTCAGCAGCTCCAGCCCTAGCAGCACTTGCTGTCAGCTCAGCAGGCTCCTCTTCAGGCCACCACAGGGCACAGAAGGTCATTCCCCATCCCTGAGCTCTGTGAAAGGGACGTGAAAAGTCCAGCTTGTGGGTTTGTTGCTTCTGCCACAGAAATACTGGGAGGGATACATCCATGAGCGCTGCTTGGAAAACAGAGTTGAGTCCTATTAGTTGGACATGATGCTTTGGGATATAGGAAATACATCCTCAGAGCCCAGGGAAGGGAAGGGAAGGGAGATGTGACCTTCCAGCTCCCCTTCCCAGCCCAACACCTCTTCAGATCCTAAATCCACCCCAGGCTGAATTCCTGAAACAAAGCCCCAGCAAGAGTAAATTAAATGCTTTGAAGTCTGGAGGGTGGAAATTTTGGTGACTTTCAACCAGGAGCAGCATCTTCAGCAAAGACAAGACAGGACTTCTGCAACACCCACAGCCTGAACATCTTCTGGAGTTCTGGTCCAGAAAACTCAGGATATTTGGCTTCAGGGTTTTTTCCCCCAGGCTGGAAAAGCAACACAACAATCTCCTTCACCTCCCCTGCCGCAGGAACACGTCTTGTCTCGGTGCCTGGAATAAACACAAGGCCCATGTGTGCTGTATTTACCTTCTGCTGCAGCCACGGGCTGTGCCATTAGAAATGTTGACAAGGAATAAAGTTCACTCTTTCCTAAGTGGCCACAGGGTGTTTCCACCCCAGCCACGGGAAGATTTCTTTGGCTATTTACTGGGCGAGGCTTGGAGCTTTCGCAGGGATTGCAACACTGTGAAGCCCAAGGAGGATGGAGGAGCCTGCAGAAACCCTGATCCTGGGAGGAAGAGGAATTCCCAGAGCCAGATCCAGGGAAAACTGTCACCCCCAGCCCCACAGCAGCTCCAACCACCAGAAACCAGAGCTGGCTCACAACACCCAGTCCAAACTGGGCTTATTCCAGTGAAGGAGTGCTGGATTCAGCAGCATCTTTCATCTGGATTATTCCCACCTAGAGCTGGGATGTTACAGCTGAAATGGGGAAGATTTTTCCACCTTGGCTTTCACCAGAACATCCCCAAAGAGCTGCCAAGACAGAGGCAAGCAGGGAAAACTCAGTATAACCACAGGCAGCAAATTGGAACTAGAAACCAAACAATCTGCCCTGAGAGTTGTGCACTTCAGCGCAAGCTCTGGAGTGGCAGAGCAGAATCCTTTGCCCCCTGTGACTCCTTTCTCACCAAACAGGGTGGCTGCAGCCCCAGGGATGCTCTGGCTCCTCTGGGATAGGGAAAGCACTTTGGCAGAGCAGTGGCCATCGTGTCAATCCAGCTCCCTGCCAAGTTTCCCCACCAGCCCTACAAAACCAGCTGCAGCTGCAGGGATGTAACGCTCAGCATCCTCTGCCAGGCTGAGAAAACATCAGGTTATTCCTGTCTCAGCCTGGATACAAGAAAACCCGCGGAAAACAGGCTGAAAAAAGTCAGGTTTCCTTCCCTTCCGAACAGCTCAGAGAGGGAATATTTTTAAACGATTCAGGATTTGAGGGAAGCTGCTGCCAGCCCACCCAGCACCTCTCCTCAAGAGCTGCCTGCTCCACTTGTTTTGCCTCCCAGGATGCCTGACTGAGGCTCTTAGCTGGGTTTTAACACTTCAATATTTCATGGGCAGCTGTTCTCAGCAGGCCGCTCAATAATACATGGAGCCACTGGTTAAAAGACGTGGGGAAGGTTATCTGAGGCCCTGGAGGAGATGCTTGGAGCTCAAGGGAGCTGCTCCAGGTGCTCAGCAATCTCAGGGATCCCAAAATCTGGGGTGGGATGGATTCTGCAGCCCCTCTCCTGCTGCCTGGAAATCTTCAGCTGCAGTTTTAATCAGCTGCCTGCTAAAGAGAGAGGGAAACCTGGAAGTGCTGTGGAGGGTTTGGGTTCCACTCGACAAAAGGGAAAGGCAGAGCTTTGTCTGAACAGAAAGCTCTCAAAGATCCCTACAGAGAGGCTTCCCTGCTCATCCACGCTCACAAGAGGCTCTAGAAAACATCTTCAAATCCACATTTTGTGTGTTCAGAGAGGGCTTGGAGCCAGCTCTGGAAAAACCCACGGAAAAGCCACAGGAGCACCTTCACCAAAGGGCAGCAGGAGATGTCCTGGAAGGGTGCAGGACGTGGGCAGAAGTGAATTTTGGGGAAACAAAAGGAACTTTTAAAACCACCAAGGACTTCAAAGTGCCTGGCTTGCAAAGAGCTCCACGCCTCGAACACATCCTCAGCGAGCTCTGCTCCTGATTTCTTGCCCTCCACGATCTTTGTACAGCAGGAGGAGCTTGAATTCACTCAACAGGGGAAGACCTTTCCTACAGCCAACTGCTTCCCACCTCTCAAATGCTGCTCCTGCAGCCCCCCTGCCGCACAAGGAAATTTAAAATAAGCCCTGAGAGTTCTATTTTCATCTTGGTGGGTGGGAGAAGGAGCGAGATGTATTTTTCTCCCCTTTCTGGTTTTTATTAGGATCAAACATTTCAGTTGGATGGAATTTCACGGGGGACTGAGCCTGCTTGGTCTTTCAAGCCTCAGTTTGGGAGGGAGGCAGAGTTTAATTCCTTTGGTCTAAGTCACCCAGCACCCAGCTCTGAATCAGAGATCAGAATGAAGCTGGGCCATTCTTCAGCTGATTGGCCACATTTGGGATCTCATTCAGCAACACATCCCGTGGGGCTTTTAAAATCCTACTTAAAAATCCTATTTAAAAACCAAAAGATCAGAGTCTATTGGTCAGAATCAGCAAAAGGCTTTCAAGCTGCCAGGACCTAAATGTGTCCCAGGGACATGCAGCACTCCCCACGCTGGGGACAGATGCCACTCACCTGCTCTGAGCAAGATGACCTGGTCATCCAGGGGCAGCTCGGAGAAGTGGGGGATCCTCTTGGCCCACTCCACCAGGGTGAAGAGCTGCTTGTCTGCAGCCTGGCAGATGTTCGTCACGGGGTCATTGGGCTGCCAAAATGAAACAGAGATGGAAAAGCTTGGAAAAGGGAGAGAGAGGGGAAGGGAGGGGGAGGAGAAGCCTCCCTGCCACCCCCGAGGTGGATGTTATCAGTCACAGGGAAAGGAAGTGATTTGGCTTCTCCACCACGAGGGTTGTAATAGTTTTGAGCAAGGCCTGAAATGGGAACTGGGAGTGCTGAGACTCCATATCCATCACCCTGACTGATGAATCCGAGCAGCTCCAGCCTGGGGAAGGCCACACTCCAGCATCTCCCAGCTTGATAAACCAGCACCAGAGGGGGCATTACAGGGCAAAAAAAACCCAGAGAAAACCCCTTTCCTTTGAAATATTATCCAGTAACAAAAACCATCTGCTCTCAAGGAGGACAGTCAGCCTAAACACACCAAATCCCTGTTTAAAGGAACTGAGCACAGCTCAAGTGGGCTTGTGATTAGGAGCTGGAAGAGCCTGTCTAACCCTGGGGGTAGCAGATCTCGCCGGTACAAATGTGTCTGTAGGGTTTACCTCTCTGGACAGGGATGGATGAGCCTCTCCCATCTCCCACCCTAATCCCTGCTGATACCCAGCAGCTTGGACTGCACTGATTAGTTTCCTTCCATGTCCTTAAAAGAGCAGTTTCCAAACTGGAGGAGGAGTGTTTACTTCCCCCCTGGGCTGCAGGGGGAAGGGGTGTGCAGAGCAGACACCAATGTCAGTGCAACCTCTCCTCCTGCAAGGCCATTTTGCCATGGCAAACCCCAACCCCAGGCTGGGCAGAGCAGTGCCAAGCCACCCTCGTGCCCCAGAGCCCTGCCCAGTCCCCTGGCAGCAAATCCAAGCTCAGTGGCCAACATCTCCCATCCTCCAGGCTTAAAATAACCCGGATTTGGCAAGCTCAGGGCACCTGCCTTGGAAGTATTTCCACCTGTCGCGTGCAGAGATGGATGGGCACGGGCTGGCACTGTCACAGGGATGTGTCCCCCACGCCCTGCCCCTCTCCAGCAGCTCCCCAGGGCTGCAAGGGCAGGGCAGCCTCACTCCCAGCGAGCTGGGGCTCTCCCCTGAGCAGGGAGACATGAGCAAGGATGGGCTTTTCCTGGGAGAGGGAGGTTAGATGGGATTTCCTCCGGACAACGGGAAAACTGCGTGTGAGGAGGAGCTTTGCAGGGCTGTGTCTCACCGGGAGCACAGGGAATGCTGCACTCAGAGGCAGGAAGGGGCAGAAGGAACACCGGAGGCCCTGAACATCCCCAGCTTGAAATTACCATCCTGGCATCCTGGTGAGGTGGGATGGGGATGGAGCTCTCCACACCCCAAACCTCCTGCTCCAGCAGAACCCAACCCTTGCAGCAACAAGTGCCCCACAAAAGGGCTATTTTAGGTAAAAATTGGATGTTTTTGCCAAAGCTGTCGCCATGGGTGGCTTCTGGGCAGGTTGTCCCCACGGGCAGGAGTCACAAGCCGGGTTCTAGGTGTCCTGGCAGGGACTGCACAAGCTTTACCCAACCTTTGGTGCTCAGAGAGCCTTCAGCCACACCTCAGACGGCAATTCCAGGAAGCACCACAGCTCTTCTGGCATTACTTGGTCACCAGAGCAGTGAGAAGCAGCTAAAAGTGTGCAGAGGGCCCTGCCTGGCTGCAGGAGGGGAATGGCAGCGCTGGAAACCCTGCCTGTGCAGGGTAAGCAAATCCCTGGTGCAGTAAATAGCAAGGGCACAGTGCTGGGGTGTGACAGAGCAAAAGGGCACCCAGTCCTTGCGGAAAACTGGAGCATCTTCCAGCAAATGGGGATTTGAAACCAGACATTCAAAGGCTGATTAAGACCTTAGAAGGAGAAGAGCTCTCAGTTACAGGCTTTGCCTTTCAGTGGCCAGGAGGTCATCCCAGGCTGTGCCTGCAGGGCAGGAGCCCAAATTCCCAGGGCTTGGGGTGGAGGAAAACTCATCCCCAGTGCCCAGGGACAGGGAGCTGCTCCAAGAGGTCCATGGCACAAGGTGACAGCCACAGAGAGCATGGAGTGACACGACAAGGGGGAACGGATTTGAACTAGAGAGTGGGTTTAGACCAGATATTAGGGGAAAATTCTTGAGGATGCTGGCATGGACAAGTGGATGCCCCATCCCTGGAAGTGTCCAAGGCCAGGCTGGATGGAGCTCTGAGCAACCTGGTCTGGTGGAAGGCGTCCCTTCCCATGGCAGGGGGTTGGAAGCAAATAAAGTTTTGAAGGTCCCTCCCAGCCCAATTCCATGAATTCTATGATTCTATTTATGAGACGGAGTTCTCCATTCTTACATCACCCAGCCAGCTCCACGCCAGCCCGGTCTGTCCCTGCAGGTCACCAGCAGCTCAGTGCAGCCAGCCCGAGCTGCAGAGGCACAAATCAAAGTCCCCAGCACGCGAGGCCAACAGCGAACAGCTCGTGTTTCCCCCCCGTGTTTATCAGGGCCTCGATTTGTCTGCCTTTCCATCACCAGGGCTCTCTGGGGAGGGCTGGGAGGGCGGCAGCTCCTCCGTCTTCCCTCTCCTCATCCGGTGGCCTCGTCACTGGGAGCTGCTGATCTCATCCATCTGCTGAACCTGCTACAAATGTCACCTCATCGGCAGCAGCCGCTCGACAATAATAGGGCATTTCAACAAGCCTCCTGCTTCTATTTAGATGCACCACACATCCTTGTTCGCAGTAATGCGTGTTGAATTATGCAGGAACCGGCTTTCAATTTGCTACGAGAGGCTGAGGAGACGCAGTGCCAGACGAAGCCATTTATTTCTGCTCGCTCTCCGGGGTTTGTTTTCGAGTCAGCACAACGCTGGCTCCAGCTCCCCTGAAGGATTTTTGACTGTGAGAGCAGTCAGAGCCTCTCTGAGCCCCTCGCTAACTCCTCCGAAAAGCCCTTTGCAGCCTCGTGGTGATGGGAGATTCTTCAAATGCAGGTGAGCAGCACGGCCCTGGACTGTTCTGGAGAGTTCCACTGAGGAATTAGCTCTGCCCATGCCAGGGAGCCTTGAATGTCCCAGGGCCACCTAAGGAATCCTAGGAAAAGCTGTCTTTGCAGGTAAAAGCTGAAAGGAGCATCCCAAAAAGCCAGTTAGACTCCTCCTGACTCTCAGATCTCTCACAGACTCGCAGAATTGGGTTGGAAGTGACCCTGAAGATGATCTAATTCCAACCCCTGCCAAGGGCAGGGACCTCTTCCACCAGCCCAGGCTGCTCCAAGCCCTGTCCCATGTGCCTGTCACACAACATCCTGGAACAGCCCAGATGCTCCAAGCAGGACCAGTTATAATGCAAGTTTCTAACTGGGAAAGGAACTTGAAAGCCAACCTCTAGGCAAGTTTCTCCAGGTTTTCTCTTTTCAAAGCCAAGCAGCTGCATAATTCTGCATCTGAGAAGTCACACCCTCATTCTCCAGCTCTTATCTCCCTGCACTTCAGCTACACAGGTCTGTTTATTGCCTCAATTGGACTCTGAGCTCTTCAGAGCATGGAGTGTCTTCCTGCCTTTTAGCACTGAGGGCTGTTCATTGCAATTAAATCTTCTCCATGAGCCCTTTTAATTACTCCTTACAGTATCCCTTCCTTCCCTGTGGCTGTGGGAATGAAGACACCAGTGCTGGTGGCTGCTGGATTTGCTCTCCTGGTGCTGAGCTGACACACAGAGCCTACAGCAGAGCCAAGAATTGCATTTCTGAGATGTTTTTCTTTCCCCACAGGACAACCCATCTCTGCCCCAGGCTCACTGCTGTCCCCATGGTCACTCCTGCTGTCCCCTGGTGTCCCAAATGGCCACTCAGAGGTGCCTCACTCACCGAGCTGGGTGTCAGGCCCATGTTTGCCTCGATGTAGGTCTCTGTCTTTGGCTCCACGGCGAGTTCAGCCTCCAGGATCTTCTCCACAGGCATGTCCTCGTTGGCGCTGCTCGTGGACTCCACCTCGTTCTCGTTGCGGTCCTTCCCTCGCTGCCTCTCCTCCTGCACAGCTGCAAGGGACACGGCAGGGACAGGGTCAGCCTGGGGGACACCTCCCGGCCATGGTGTCACCCCAGGAAATCCCCAAGCCTCCTCAGAGCTGTGGGGTCACAGCCCCTTTGATGTCTGCTGCCCACCAGGCTGGGATAGTCGCAGGGAATGCAGGGTTTGGGGAACGCCCTGAGCAGCCCCAGCCTGGGAGATCTGCCCCATGTGGGATCCTCCAGGAGCATGGAGAGAGCATCCTGCTGGGACAGGGCCCCTGATGGGAAAACCCTTCTCTGAACAGGGACAGATCCTGGGAATGAAAAGGTTAAAGACAAACGATGGAAAGAACCACAAAGGAAGCAACACTTGGAGTCACTGGGAAGGGATGGGTGAAGAGATGGAGTAAGGGAATCCTACAGAAAAGAGCAACAGCTCCGTTTAAAGATAACCCCAGAGTTCAGCGACCTCTGAGGCTGGCAGTGCTGCATTTCCCTGGCCCAGCAGGGATGCCAGAGGCTGAGCAGGAATCCACAGCAGGACTGTGCTCCCGTGGGACAGCAGCTCCATGCAAACCTCCATCCTGCCCTTGGCTCAGGGCAAACCCCAAACCAACAGGAGAGACCTGTCCCAAATCCTGTGGGGTGGGAACGATCTCGCCAGCAGCCTGTCACATGCTGATGAGTGATGTCTGAGCAGCTCCCAGATGAAAAACACTCATTAGATGCTAATAACATTATTATTAATGACCTCCAAGTGAAACCTGCACAAATTTCCCCTACACCTGGAAAGCAGCTTTGTGCAGTTGCAGTGGGAACTCTTTCTCCATCACCTTGTCACAGACCCTAAATCCCACACTTTTCCACACACCACTGTTTCCCAGGGCACATTTTATCCCACTCCGCTTGAGAACAGCCCAAGCAGCAAGAGATCCATCACTGGCCATGAGACACAACTCTCTGAACTCACCCAGCCCTTTGCTGAGGACCGAATGAGGCACTCCAGCAAGGTAAAAACCCTGCTACTTATTGACAATTACCCCAGCACTGCCTCCCTGCTGCATTTGAAGCTGGTTATGTGATGTTCATGCAGAGCAGCAGTGGCACAGGTATTGTTTAGGGAGGAAACCAGAGCTGTCTGCAACACAACGAGGCTTTTCAGACCGTCAGCTCTATGCCAAGTGCAAAAACAAACCCTACAACACGAAACTCCGGGAAAAGAAAGTAAAATAAAACCCAGGAAATTGAGACACAGGCTAAACAAGTCCTCTCTGGCCGTTGATCCCGTTAACCCAGCTCCTGGGGCTGATTCCCAGAGCTCCCCCTCCCTTCCCTCAGCCTTGCTGTTTGCCGCACGTCAGCAGAGCTCAGACTCTTCCACGTGAAAGCTGTTATGCAAAAAGGCAAGAGGTTCTTTTCTGCAAACTGCTCTGAAGTTCACAGGCTGCAGAGGATCCACAAGGTGTTCTGCTGGGCTGCCAGGGCCAGGTAAACTCAAGATTTGTGTCGTGGCTTTTGTGCATCTGGTGTGGAATCTTCGTCTTTTTCAAGCCATCATAAAACTCTGCTTTAATTTCATCCCCCCGCCGCCTCAACCCAGCTCCTGCTTTTCCAATCATCAGAAAAAGAGAAATTTTTTTTGCTTAATGCCAACTCTTTTCCAACGGCACAGATGCACCAAGATTCCTCTGGGCACATTAGAAGAGATGAAACACCTACTAAATAACACAAAAGCCTGAGAGAAAGGCAAACCCTCCACAAATGGGATCTTATAAAAAGACTTAAATGCCAAAGTGCTGATGCAGAGTCACAGCAAATCTCGAGGATAAAGGTGCAAAGTCGGTTCTTTGCTCTGAGATCACTGAGGTCACTCCACCAGGGTGTCAGCCCCAAAAACACATCCTCACGCTGGACACTGAGATTTGTGGCAAAGCATCGCAGAGCTCTGGGCAGACAGAGGCTACTTAAAGCCTCCAATCTGCACATCTCAACCTCATCAGTGCCACACTCTTGGCCTGGAGGATCAGACACACTTCAGGGGTTGTAGGAGAGAGAATCTTGCAGGGCACCTCGACAGCGGTCGCCTGTGATCAGGCTGAGTCCAGCTGATATGAACGACACGAGAGACAGATGGGCAGAGATTATACACGGAAGGAGTTATTTCTATTGATCGGAGCTCGGAGCTGCTGCACCAGAAAATCAGAGCTGCAGCTCCCTGCGGAGCTGGTCAGGGGACAGCTGACTCATCCCAGCTCAGCCCCACGCACAGCCACGCTCGCCCCAGCCCAGCTGGCTGCAGGGACACCCTGGGCAGAGCAGATGGCACATTCCCACCCAGCAGCCAAAGATAAACCCAGCCCTCGCCGGGGAGAGAGGTATCTGCTCTGCTACACC
Organism: Grantiella picta; assembly: GCA_013397955.1. Lineage (NCBI taxonomy): Eukaryota > Metazoa > Chordata > Aves > Passeriformes > Meliphagidae > Grantiella > Grantiella picta. Next base: position 182,889 of record VZRM01002336.1, on the reverse strand, counting down.
CGTGCTCCAAACCCAGGCAGCCTCCTCCAACTGCAGGACAAGTGTGGAATCGCTTTGCCATCATATCCATCCATGGATCCATGGATCCATCCACCCCTCCATCCATCCATCCGTCCGTCCATCCATCCATCC
>VZRM01002336.1:160347-172525 GCA_013397955.1 Grantiella picta | reverse complement strand
GGCCTAGGTAGGCGCCTCTGCCTGCTGCAGGGACAGGGACAGGGACCTAATGTAGCCAGACAGGGAACAGATGGCAGGAGCCATTAGGCTGAAGCCCTCCGAAGTGTCACCTCGAGGAAAAGCACTTAAGACAAGTCCCTGAGCAAAGGACGAGTGTTCCGAAGGCTGGAGCCACCAGGGCTGGAGCCACCAAGGGCTGGAGACACCATGGGCTGGAGCCACCAAGGGCTGGAGCCACCAGGGCTGGGGCCAGCTCGCTCCCAGCACCACCCCACCCCACTCTCACTTCCCCTTCTGCCCCGCAGCTCTGTTTCGTTTCGGTTCCCCCACTCGCCGGCCCCAAACTGCACCTTACAATCACCCCTTCCCCGCCGTCTCCCCGGCTCGTGGCTCTCCCCAGCGTTGCCTCACATCCCCCTTCCCACTCCTTCCCCACCGTTTTGGCGCTGGGGCTGCTAATTTTGCTCTGGCTGCTAATTTTGCTCTGGCTGCCCGTTCCCAGGCGTGGTTTCAGTTCCCCTTCCCTCGGCCATGGGATGGGAGGGGACGTGGTCACCCCGCAGTGGGGAGCGAGGTGCAGCTCCCTGAGCATCTGAGGGGTCACAGACTGAGTCCTGCATGGGACAAGCTCACCCAAAGGCAGATATTCCACCCAGGGATGCAGGATCCTGGGGAAGCTGCCTGCAGGTCCCCAGGGATGGGAGTCAGCACGTAGTAAAAGGACCTGTTATCTCTAGGAATAAACCAGGCCAATATTTAAAAATAAAGGTGCTGGCAGGTGCTTGACTCCCAGAGAGGGCCTGGAATAAATAAAGCCCCAGCCAGTGGCAGGTGGTGGCCAATTCCTTAATCTGCCCTTTTACTAAACATATCCCATGCAAGCAGCCAGCAACAGGTGGCAGGGGCTGGCCAGCACCCCGATCTGGCTATTTTTAAAAAGAGCTTATCTCGCTCTGCTTGGAGGGGTTTTTACATAATCTTCAGCCGCTGAAGGCCAGTTCTTGCCCTGTGAGGAGAAAGGGGCAGCAGCCAGGGGACCCCTGGGTGTGTACAGGTGACAGGACAAGGGGGAACGGCCTCAGGTTGTGCTGGGGAGGTTGAGATTGGCTGTTGAGGGATAATTTGGTCACTGCAACGGTCACCAGGCATTGCAACAGGCTGTGCAGGGAGGTGCTGGAATCGCCAGTGGAAGTGTTAAAGGTGTGTGGGTGTGGGGGACATGGCTTTGTGGTGGGCTTGGGTGATCTCGGGGGGCTTTTCCAACCATAACAATTCCATGATTCCACGGGGACCACGAGCTGGCCCTGGAGGGGTTGTGCCATGTCCCAAGGAGGGGACAGAACCGCTGGAGAGAATCCCAGACAGCCCTAGGGTGACCCAGGGATGGTCACTGCCCCCCTTCCACCCCCATGGGATGTGACAGTGCTGGTCTGTCACAGCCCACCCAGGGCAGCCCCACAAAGCAGCAGGACGCCTCCAGCATCATTTCCTCCACTGCTTTTCACCTCCCCTTGGCTTCTGTCTGGACAGAGAACCCCAGAGGTGTTTTCCCTGCCCAAACCACCGGCAGTGCCCCCCAGCACCCCCCTTACCTGCGGGCTGCTGGTGCCGAAGCCCAGGCTGGGCGTGGAGGGGACGGACATCGAGTGTGGGCCCATGGGGGAGCTGATGACGGAGAACGGGGGGCCCATGCCGTTGATGGGCGAGCTCAGGGTGCTGATGGGCGAGTGCAGCTGGCCCGGCGAGCCCAGCGAGGAGCCGATGCCCGGCCCGATGGACGGGTGCAGGGAAGGGGTGGCCATGGGCCCCCGGCTCGTCGGGGAGTTCAGGGATGTGGAATTCACCTGGTTGGAGAAATCTGCAAGAGAAGGAGGGGAGGAACGGGGTTGAGTTATCTGTGCGGGGCGGGGTGGGACGCAGCAGTACGGCGACCCCCGAAATTGCCAGTGCGACTCCACTTCTCCAAACCACCTTCTCGTGGAGTGTCTACACAGGCGTTAAGATACATGCTGAGAACATTTCCCCCTCAAGGCAGGCATCAGTGCCCTCCTCCACCTCACTGTCCCCCAGCTGTGAGCTCCGCCAGGGGCTCAGCATCGCTGCCCCAGCTGATTCCCTCCGTGCCACGGCATAATTTGGATTTATCACCGGGCCAGGCTATGCATGGGGAACACAGAGAGATGCAGAGGTGGCTCCAGAGCATCTGCGCATCACACGTGTGTGGGATTCCCTCTCTGTCCATCCACAGGGAATGCTGCCTGCTCAGGGTGAGATTTGAGGATTTTGGAGGTTTTTTCCAAGCTAAACGACTCGGTGGTTCTGGAACACTGCTGCTGGCTGAGAGGGGAGTGGGAGCAGCTCTGCAGGCAGCAGGACAGGCTGTGTCTGCCCGTCCCGGGGGAGCCAAAGGAGGGGGGCGGGAAGGGGGGCTTATAAATAGACTCCAATTCTCCCAAGAGGAGACACGGAGCCATTCCTGGCACATTTCCTCCTCATCCTGTCACGCTGCTCGCAAAACAATCCCCAGCGAGGAAGGGGCTGGCTCTGGCCCCCGGGGAGGGGCGGGAGGAAGGCAGGGGGGCAGCAAGGGCAGGGCCACCCTGGCATGGCCACTGCTCCCCCAAATCCCACCAGGACCCCCCAGCTCACACCAGCGACCCAGAGAGGGGGAAACACCAGCACTGGGTGGTCATGGTGGCTCCGGGAGCCTTTGGCTGCAAACCCCAAAGTGAAATAAAGTCTGGAAAACTCCGTCTTCAGCTGCCTGCACCCATCAGGATCAGCTGTGTCCCCAGGATTTTGGAACAGTCAGCACACGGATGTCACACAGTGGGAAACACTGAACCCACAGCAGCCCAGCCCCAGCGATCTTCCCTGGAGATCCCCAGTCCTGGTGGGGAAACCCCAGCAGGAGGAGGAGAAGCTTCAGCAAGGCAGAGACGCTGCTCTCGCAAAGATGTGGAACCAGCATCCCACTGCTGCTTCCAGAATCCCATCACTGCTCCCAGCATCCCACTGCTGCTTCCAGAATCCCATCACTGCATCCAGAGTCCCACTGCTGCCACCAGAATCCCACTGCTGCATCCAGAGTCCCATTACTGCAACCAGAACCCCACTGCTGCATCCAGTCTCATCACTGTCTCCATCACCCCACTTCTGCCCCCAGAATCCCACTGCTGCATCCGGTATCCCCCCACTGTCCCCAGCATGCCCAGTATCCCACCCCTGACCCCAGCACCCCACAGGCATCCCTGGGCCATGGCACAGAGGAGCATCCCTGTGTCCCCATGTCCCCAAGTCCCTGGCCAGGCCAGGCTGTCACAGGATGTTGACACAAAACGAGCACGGCCACCACGTCACCCGCGGCTGAGTGACGCGAGGGAGGCACAACAGGAACCCCAGGAAATTCCTTGAGGATTTGAGGGCTGCTCCTGGGGTTTAGCACTTCCCAGCTCTCTGGTTTTGGTGTCTTTAAAGGGCTGGGAAGAGGAGCAGGGGTGGGATGGGCTCTGGAGAACCCAGGAGCTCATTCTGCAGCGGGGGGACCCTGAGAGACCCCAAAAACACCCACGAGGTGATGGATGGACACCTTCCAAGCATGCAGACCAGGCATTTGACAAGCACAGTCTTTCTTTTGACAAGGAAAAGGAAAGAAGCCTAGATTGAGGAAATATCCTTAATAGAAACAAATTCCCAAAGTGATGAGCGCCACTCGGACTGCAGCAAACAGAGGAGGAGGCATTTTCAGCCCAAGCAGCGTGAGACTGCTCCTTCTCCTCGAGGAGTTTTGCCATTTAAAGCTGCTGTGTGTGACTATCTCTTGACCAAAATAAACTCTGTGCCTGTTTCTAAAATTAAAAAAAAAAAAAATTAAAAAAAAAAAATCGGGAAAGAAAAGTTCCGAAAGCATTTCCCCTCTGTCACACCCATCAACTGCAGCTATTTTCTCAGTGTGTCCTTTGTTTAAGCACAACGACCTCTGTATATCCCCGAAGATGCCCCATGGCAGTTGGGAGATCAGAAACCAGAGCTCGTCAGCAGCTGAAGAATTTGCAGCGAAGCTCTTTTTCTCCCTCCAAACTGCGAGCCCGCCAGCCACAGAGCTTGGATGGGAGTTTTTCCCAAGGAATATGACATTTAGGGCCAGGGCCACATGATCCTGCAAGGAGCCCTGTGATGCTCCCAGCTCTGCTCCATGGCTCAGGAATCATCCCCTGGAGGATGATGTGACCTCCAGAGATGGAGGGTGAGGTTTGTTTTTCCTGGTGCTCATCCCTGAGCTTTCCCTCGGCAGATACCTGCCTTTCCAGGATTTCTTTGGGATGGATTCCCACTTCCCAGGGGTTTTAGCAGCAGCAGCCCCAAAAGCAGACAGTGATGGCACAAGTGGGGAACAGACTGATGTCACCTTAACTAAAGTCACACAGGAGATCAGAGCCAAAGCTGGGAACAAATCCTGGCAACTCCAAAATCCAGTGTAGCATCCCGACTGCTGAATCAGCCTTCCCTCAGACTGAACCCTTTTAGTCTCATCATCATTACAATAACAATTAGAAAAAAATATTATCAATAATCTGCAATAAGGGGGAAAAACACCTCCATAAAGCACTTGTACCTGATGTCCCTGTGCAGCTCCACTGCTATTTTCCAACCTCTCTGGCATTCCTGGGGCCAACAGCACAAACCTCCAGCCTGGACCAGCCAACCTCCACGGCTGGATGCATCCCAGATGGGCAGGTCAGCCCTTCCAGGAACACCAGGAATGCCACCAGCCCTCGCCAGCCTTCCCTGTGGCATTTTGTCACCCAGTGCCCAGGGTGTCACTTGTGCTGCTGCCTGGCCAGGGCACGTCTGCAGCAGCTGAAGCAGCCTTTGCTGATCCAGCACTATCACCAAGGGCTGTGATTTTCACATTTCTACACCACAAAATGTCCCAGAGCAGAGGCGCTTTTTTTCCCAGGATAGCTCATTTGTACTGGAATAAACTGTAACAGCATAAGCTTTCAGCAGAATAATCTTCATTTATGCTTAAGAGGCTTTGCCAGTAAAACTACAGTGACCTAGCTCTGCTGGAAAACCTTTTCTGGCATATCCTGGGAGTTACTCAGCAGCTTGGTGGCTCGGCAGTCAGATTCTGAGAGGGGAAGTTAAAAAAAAACCGTATTTCAAGGCACAGACTCCCTGAGCTGTGTCTGTGTGCAGCTGAGGAGAGCTGAAGATCCAGGATCCAGCTCACAGCCCATCCAGGTGGGATCAGAGGGGTTTGCAGCACCCCAGGGTTTGAGGAGCTGTCACTGCAGGACAACCCCAAGTGCCTGTCCCTGACGCCAGCTGAGATTTGGAAAGTCACTCACAAACCCCTTGCTTCCGCTTTTTTTTTTTTTTCCCTCAGCACCTCTTCCTCCTTAATCAGAAAGCAAATCAATTCTGGGTATTAAACAGCAGGAAATTCTAAATTTGGGTCGCCACTCCCTTCCTTAAGTCAGCTCTTGGTGTTAGGGCTTTGCAGGGCTGGGAGGGGAGCAGGACCAGCAAGATTCTGCAAACATCCTCCTCCTCTGCTCTCCAGCATCACTCTGCTGGTGGCCAAATCCCAAATCCTCACCCCCAAATGCACGTGGATCAGGTAAAAACAGCACTCCATGTTCCTTTTTTTGGTGACTCTACACCTCAATGACCTTGGCAGTGAAAATCCCTGTCCTTTTGCTTTCATTCCTCAAAAGCAGCTCAGGAATCTCCACGTGCTTCGCAGACAAGGAACCTCAAACCATGGAGGTTTCCCTTTGCCTTCCTCTCACCTTCCCCACAGCAGGGATAAGTGGCAAACAGCAGGAGAACAACAGGATCCAGGCAGGACAGCAGGATTTGTCCGTGGTTTCCATGTGCCAATTGCCATGGTAATGCTGTGACCACAAGAGGTCAGGTCCTCACTTTTGTCCTGATCACAAGCTCGGGGATGGATTTAAATAGCCCCTGGCCTACAGTCTTGAGGGAGTTTGCTCTCAATTTCCAGCAGCACAGCTGAGGACTGAAGGGAGGATGGAGCAAGAGCTGCCTTGTCCCCTTCCAGAGGTGGCTGTCGCCACGGACCCAGCAGTGCCTGGGAGGTGAGCTGGGTGTGCAGTGCGGTTGTTATCCCAGAAATTCACCCACGGATGCAAGAAATAACTTCCTGTGGCGAATCCGAGCACATCAAGCTGCATTTATAACACTTCAGGCAACTGTTTCTCTGAAACCATCTGGGTTACAAACACACCATCAGGGAATCCCTTGCCAATGGGCACCCCAAGGTGTCAGAAGATGCAGCTGTATTTTAGCCAGAATTCTCTCCTGAGCATCTTTTCCACAGCTACAGGCAAAGGGATGCAGAGACGTGGGAATGCAGCGTGGTCAGGTGTGCTGAGTAGCTCTGATTTCACCAAAAAGTAACTGGAGCTGCTTTTTCTCTTTACCTTTCTGGACTTGAGTACAAACATAAACATGAGAACATCCCTCTGAGACCCCCCCAAGCCCTGCACATGGGACAGCACACAGAAATCTGTCTTTTTTCAGGCATTTCAAGCCCACCAGGTGCAGTTTCTCTTCAGGAACCTGCTCTGAGGTTTTGGGAGAGTTTCTGCAGCCACATTTGGCACCTTCCCCCCGGAGATGCTTCAAGCTGCTCGAGGACAGCGAGAAACTCCGTTTCAGCTGCAATCTACACAGGGTGGGTTCCTCCTCCCAGCAGGTTTCACTTTGACCAAATTAAAACCTCAAAGCCACAGAGCTTCTCACCTCTGGCTCTGCTCTCCTGCCTGAAACCCTCCGAGGATCTCTGAGCATCTCTGCCAAACCCAGCCGGGAGCAGAGCTGCTTTCTGGGGCTTCAGTGAAGCAGCAGGGGTTTTCCTCGGCTGGAGGAATCCCACAGCATCCCTGTGTGTGCTGCCAGCCTGGCTCCTTGCAGGCATCATTTCACCTGAAGGGTTGATGAGCCCTGGCGTGAGATCATGGCACCTCCAGCAGCTTTTCCTCGGAGCTCAGCACGCCAAGCCCTCCCTCCCCAGACAGAATTCCCACTGCACCGCTCAGCAAACCTCTGCTCATGTCCCACAGGGTGAGGGGGAAGTGCAAAGTGCTGAGCCACGGGGGCTCCCCGAAGTGGGATCCATCCCAAAACCGTGCAGCAGCACTCTGGGGAGCTGGCAGCAACCTTATCCCATGGAGCAGAGCAGGGTCAGCTCTGTCCCCGCAGCTCCAACACCTCTCTAGCCTGGTTTATTTTCTCCTCTGTATTTTTCCAGAGGAAATCCCACTTTTTGGCAATCTGGCTCAAAGCACCACAGGGGGGCTTTTGGGAGACAGTCACCCCTAACTCACCCCATCATCAGCTGGACGCTGCATGCCCAGGGGTCTGGAGATCCCACCAGCACAGGATCCACACCAAAACTGGGATGCTTTGAGCTGCCATGGAGGAGGAGGGACACAGACCCACGCCAGGGCTGGCCAGGTGTGCTCAACTCCAGCACAGGGGCTTGTTTGGTATTTTTGGCCTTAAAATCCCATCCAATCCCACCATCTCAGGAGCCCGCTAAAATCACATCCTGCTCCTGCTGGAAGCCTGCAGGGGCTACCTCCACCTCCAAGGGGGAAGGACTGAAAAGAGGAATTTTCCAGAAGCTGCTGTCCCTGGAGGAAATTCTTGCGAGAGCCTCTTCCTCCTGCACTCCCAGCTTCCTGCCCTGCATGGACACCATCCCAAACCATCTCCTCATCCCAAACCACCTCCCCATCCCAAACCACCTCCCCATCCCAAACCATCTCCCCATCCCACACCATCTCCTCATCGCAAACCACCTCCCCATCCCAAACCATCTCCCCATCCCAAATCCCCTCTCCATCCCAAACCACCTCTCCATCCCAAACCACCTCCCCATCCCACAGAGGACCCCCACCCACGTCCCAAGCAGACAGGACAGCCTCCAAGCCCCTCCAGCAGGAGCTGGAGAGGAAGGCAGAGAAGGGAAAAGCAGCAAGGGTGAGGAGCAAGCCATATGGGAAGCGTGAGGAGAACAGGGAAGCCCAGGGGGAGGGGAGCGGGCAGCTCTCCCCCACCCTGGCAGCGGTGGGTGGAGGGGGAGGGTGCACCCAGGCAAACAAGGATTCTGCTGATAAAGCAAATGTGACTCAATCACACGCTTGTGCAAAGATGTCACAACAGCGCTGAGAAATTACAGGCTCCTATTTCATCCCTCAAGGGCCGGCGCTGGCCCTGCTCTCACAATGCTCTCTGTTCTGCTGTCAGCGGCGCAGCGAGTGCCCCTAATTTACTGGCTGGGAACCCGCTGCAGGGCCAGCCCATAATAGGGGCAGTGTAGTGCCGCTGCCAGGGCTGCTGGCTGCCAGGGGGACCGGGGGTGGCTCATAAAGGGCTCGACGTGGCAGCAGCAGAAGCAGCTCGGAGCAGGGCTGACCCCTCCCTGTGCTTTTGGGGTGTAGGACAGGGGATTGATGTCCCCGGCTCTGTGCCCCAAATCTGGCAGAGGTGGGATTCTCCGGGAATATCCTGCTTAAGGTTGCATCTCTCCATGCTCTTGGGTGTCCTCATGCACCCTAAAGGGGAGGTTTGGGGGATCCAAAGGGTTCAACCACAATTGCTGAACTGTCCCCTGCCACCAACCCCAAGCACAGCCTGCAGCAGGCTATGCCCAGAGGGACCTGCTGACCCCTTTCCAGCTTCCGAAGAACACCCATGAAGCCAAAGCAGCAGGAAAAGACACCAGCAGAGGGGAAGATGCTCCCTCTGCTCCGCAAAACCAGAGCTGTGCTCCCGGGGGTCCTTTCCTGACGGGCACCCCCAGCGTGGGGACACGGTGATGGTGGCACTCAGGTGCCTGCCAACACCCGCCCATCCTGCCCAGGGCGCTCTGCTGGAGCTCCTCATCCTCCCTGCAGCCCCTGACCTCTGCAGCCTCGCTGGCTCCATCCCAGTCCCCGAAAAGAGCACGGTGAGAGCAAAAGCAGAGTGGTCCCGCAGGTTGCTGGAGCTCGTTATGGCCTTTTAATTACATTCAATTGCAGTTTTATGGGCTTACGGGTAAATTGGAAGTGATCTGATTGCCCTTGAGGGGGTGCTGGGCTCTGAGCTATGAAAATCCAAGCAGGATCCAGCGGGGAGCTCGGGAGCTTTAGGCTCATTCCAGCAGAAAGAGGAGAAGCTTCCACTCACTCTGGAGATCCCCCAGGCCATCCTAGTAAGGAGCCACACAGGTGACACGTGCCAGGCCCACCAGAGAACCCAGATCAGGCGCTGCCCCACTGCCCCATCTTGTGCCACCCGCTGTCCCCAACACCTGGGGCCATCCCCACACTGGGCTCCAGGAGGAGGGATGTGGACAGGAGATGGGGCTCAGGCCTGGAGCCAAGCTGTCCACCCCTGGGGATCCTGCTCCCTCGAGCCCCAAAATGTCCCTCTGCAAAGCAGGCAGGGAAAGAAGCAGCCAAAAGGATGCTGAGTGCTCTGGGAAACAGGAGTTCCCAGCTTCCCATATTCTCCCTTCAGCAGATCTGGGATGAGCCAAATCCTGAAGACCAAGAGCAGAGCAGCCCAGCAGCTCTCCCAGCCACTGGCTTTGAGATCCATGGGTTAAAACGTGTCCCCTGCTTGTTAAGGAGTCCTGGAGGTGCAGGATGTGCTGCAGGATGTGCTGCACCCACCCTTGTTCTGCTGATTTCGGGGACTGGCGGGAGGGACAGCACCTCCCCACTGCCTTCTGCTCCAGTCTGTGGTCAGCATGGAGAGCAACCAGCAGCCCACATGGCTTTTAGGGATCCTACAGGATGGGCCAAGCTCCCTGCTCGGGGGCTGAGGTGAGAGGAGGAGGAGGAGGAAGACACAGCCATGAATTGTGGATCTCCGTCTCCTTCTGGCTCCCAGGAACAGCAGCCCACAAAGCACCGGGCAGACGGATTATATTACGGCGCTGTGCGTGCACATTAATCCAGATTTGAGATAATTACAGTCATTCACTTGGCATAATGGGCTTTAATTGATCCAACGGGGCCTGGGTTGGTGTGCAGCTGGCAGCCCAAGACACCAAAGCTGCGTCGCTGCCGACCGGCAAAACCAACACCGCTCACTGGTTTTCCAGAAAATCAGTTTTCCATAAAAACGGTTGCGGTGGTTCTCCTTAGGGGAGGCAGGAGGATGGGAAGGCTACATGGATTTCCCATCTCCCAGTTGAGACCCGGCAAGGCTGGCATGGGCACTGAGGTCTCATCTGGTCAGGACACTTCTCATGAGCGTCCAAGTGGGATGAGCCAATGCTCCAGAGGGCTTCACTTCTGGGAACTGGGCAAGGGCAGCCCATGGGAATGCTGTTTTCCAAGTCTCCTTGGAGAAATGCCCACCTCGCAGAACCGTGCCGGGTGGGAAGATGATCAGCAGATCCCTGAAGCTGCCTTCCCAGCAGCGTGTTTGTGCTTTAATGGTCACAGAGCTGGAAACGCAGACGGGCAAAGGATCCCGGGGTCCCAAAGCAGCCATCCCTTCCCACCTCAGCTCCTCCTCCACATCTCCACTGAGGAGTGGAGGATGCTCTGGAATGAGCCAGCTCCCTCAGGGACAAACCACCCACTTTGTGCACCTCAGCTGGAGGTCCAGGAGAAAGAAGGAGCCTGAGAGCCAGGTGCCTACACAGCGAGGTGCGTGACAAGGCAGGCAAGGCAGAGCCAGGTCCCCTTCCAGAACAGCAAATTCCCTCTGCAAACTAGATTCCACACACTTTTATCCAAGAGAAAGAAGCTGCTTTTGGTTTTCTGTGCCCTGCTGGGGTTCAGGACCACATCCCGGGCAGGAGGGGAGGTTGAAGCCCCTCAACACCAGCTGTGTGGCCGGAGGGATGGGCTTGGTGGGCAGTTCGCCCTTCCCAGGCCAGAGAGCAGGCCTGGGAAAGCTTTTCCCTCCCCCAGGCAGGCAAGGGATGGGCTGCCTGCAAGCTGCCTTTGGGTTTAAGTTTCTGGTTCGAGTCCAAAGCTAATTAGGCTGCGCCAAGTCCAATCAGATAGCCTCGGCTAATTGAGCTCGGCACGGACGGGTCAATGTCCAGCGGGGCTCGGCGTTCCAGGAGTTCTGGCAGCCCACAGATAACTGCCAGGGCCTGGGAAGGGGAAGGACCCCTCACAAAAATGTTCCCTTCGTGCACAGGCAGCGTTTCCCTGCCAGAGCGGAGCACAGCCCTGGGTTAACCCTTTGGACGCCGCCAGCATCATCGTCCAACCCCAATGGATGAAGATTCCCCGAAGGCAATGCTGGGCAGGGATAAAGTGGGGCATGAAATAGGGTGACTTCGGCAGGCTCTGGTGTCACCTCTCACGGTGTCACCCCAACAACAGAGCACACAGCACGGAGCAGAACCCCCACACCACACGGTGAGGGCAAACCATGGGAATTCCACCCACATGGCTCCTGGGAACCAGGGACACCAAGGACCATGGAGATGGGTGCTCCAAGCTCTCCACACAGCTCCCAAAGCTCCCCCAAAGCTGGGGTAGATGTGTCTGCACCAGACTGCAGCCCCCAGGCTAGGAAAGAGGGGTTTGTCCAAGCTGACAGCATGGCTCTGGGAGCCAGCAGGGCTGTGGGGTCAGGTCAGCAGCACTTCCCAAATGTGCCTGGGCACTGCAGGAGAGGGGACTGCAGGGCAGCCAAGCACTGGGATCAGGGAGAGCAGTGATGAAGGTGAGGGGCTCTGAGGAAGGCTTCCTCGGGTGGGTCTCACCCCTCCCTGAGCAGCTCCCCCAGCTCCTGACTTCCAGGGCAGATTGCAGCCAGCAAAACAGCAACATCCAGCTTCCCAGAAACCACATACCTCCTTTTTCCCTCTCAGCCTGCCTGTACTCCCAGGCTGAGCCCCATCCAGCCGGGCAGGGAGATGGCAGCCTCGATGCCTGTGCTGGGAACACCGAGAGAATCCCCACATCCACCCCCGTCTGCTGGGAAAGGCTGCTCCTCTTCAGCTGACAAACGGCTGAGACGTTTCATTAATAAACCCCAGCTTCTCCTCACACTTCTGATTACAATCTCTCTGTTTGGATCCGTGCTCATGTTACACGTTCATCTCAATTATATATTCCCTTCTCCTTAAATCCCCACTTATCTCCTTTACCACGTAAATCACAGAGTGGGCTCTGGTTTGGGG
>VZRM01002336.1:144943-160277 GCA_013397955.1 Grantiella picta | reverse complement strand
CACTTAGAAAAGAAAAAGGAATTTAAACTGTGTGTCCTGGCAGCCTCCAAGCTCTTCTCCCAGCAAAGCCATCCAAGGAGGGTGACATTGGTCCTGCTCACCACCACTCACTTCCAGCCCCACCACGCTCACAAAGCACTTTTATTTATTTTTTGCCCAGCCAAATCTTACTGGGGCGTCACTGGGAATATCTTCCAACCACAAATCCCTTGGTCCAGCTGCAGCAGAACGTGAGACACCAAGCAAAGCAGCAGCACAGGGACAGCCCAGCCTGGCTCCCCCCGCACTGCCCCACATCCCTCTGGCAATTAAGGCAATTGCCTGCATGGAAACCTAATTGTATCAGGGAAGTATTTAGTAATTTTTAACTGTTGGGCTGATGGCTCGGCTCCCTCCCCCTCCTGCATTCCAGCAGCACCGGGCAGGAGTTGCAGTGCTGGATTCTCCTCCTCTTCCACCACCGCTTTGAAAGAGCAAGAGTGACAAAGAGGAGCATGATGGTGGGATGGGCTTTGGTGGTGGCCCTGGTGACCCTGGACGAGCTGGAGAGTCTCCAGCAGTTTGCCTGCGAGGTTTGCATGGGATGGCTGGGAATGCCCAGCCCTGGCACGTGGTGGCCTCTTGATGCCACCATGAGAAAGACACTCCAAGGTGCCCTGTCCCAGCAGGACTGAGTTCCACCATGGACTGAGTTCCACCATGGATTGAGTTCCACCATGGACTGAGCTCCACCATGGATTGAGCTCCACCATGGACTGAGCTCCACCATGGACTGAGTTCCACCATGGATTGAGTTCCACCATGGATTGAGTTCTACCACAGATTGAGTTCCACCACGGACTGAATCCTACCATGGACTGAGTTCCACCACGGACTGAGCTGCACCATGGACTGAGCTGCACCATGGAGAGCATCACGAGGACCGTCACACCGGATCATCTCCGTGGACACACCCAGCTCCAGCTCCCTCAGGGTCCAGCAGGACCACAAGGCTCCCCCAGCCCAGCCCTGACCCCCCAGTTCCCCATTCCCACCGCGGGAAGGCCGGCGGTGCCTTTAAGAGGCAGGAGGGGAATGTGATGGCCGCTCTTCCAAAGGCCCATTAATTTGCCAGCGTCACATGCTCCGCAGCTGCAGCCTGGCAGTGATTTATACTCCTCTGAAGTTCATCAGAGGGAAAAGTACTTCCCAGGCACAGCCTATCCCCTTTCCCCTCACCGGAGCGAGCTGCCAGTGTCCAGAGCCCGGCAAAAATCCCGTGGCTCCATCCATCACCCCAGTGTCACCCCCTGCCCTCGCCACCCAGCCCAGGCTCTCCCCTTCTCCACGGCATCTGCCAGCAAAAGAAAACTTCCTCTGCCTTCCTCGCCTCCGTGACCCACTGACAAGAAAGCCATTAATTAATAAGGGGCAGCGCTGATTCTGCTCCTCTGCAGCCTGCAGAGCCCCCTCCTCCCCATCGCCAGGCCCCGTAGCCAAAATAAACGTCAGGGAGGAGGCGGGCGTCCCCTCCTCCTGCCGCCACCCCCCTGCACGCCGTCCTCCGGGGAGGTTCAAAAGTTCAAGATTTTCACATTTCCCTAACGTTATTTCAGGAAATTGCTGGAGAAAGGAAAGCCGGCGCTGCCGAAAAAGCGATCCGCGGGCGGATCCAGTGAGACACAGAATCCAGAGGCAGGGCTGGGTGTGCGCCAGGTGTGGGTCGGAAGGAGCCCCATCCTCATTTTTTTGGCTCAGGAGCTCCCTTGCACACCGCTGGCTTTCACTGAGTTTTTCCTTAAAGCAAAGCCTGAAATCACCCACGGCCACTCCAACCCCAGAGGTGGCAAACACTGGGATAAGCTGCCACACTTTGGGTCACTCTCCAGAGCCAGGATGCTCAGAGCACCAGCACTGATCGAATTGTGGCAGCAGTTTTGGTGGTGACGCTGCCAAGCTGGTTCAAAGCATTCCCAAAAACATCCCTCAGTGTAGAGAATGTGGGTGTCACAGTCCTGGGTCCCCAAGGAATGACAGCTTGGCCCCAGATGTGTGCAGGGCTCCCTGCAAACACTGCCCCGACGTGTGTTTGGGTTCCCTCCTTCCTTCCTCTCAAAACCCTTCGAATTTCACATTTGCGCAAACCTCAAAAGCGCCCGAGTCGCACCTGGGTTTGCATCAAAACCAGGCTCAACGACAGCCTTCGCTGCAGGCTCGTGGGAAAGGTTCGTAAAACTACTGAAACTCCTGGCAAACCTGAATTTGGGGTTAGAATGAAACATGAAACTCGGCTGCTTTCATGTGGTTTGGGGTTTTTGTTGCAAAACATTCGGTGCAGCAGCTCCAGGCGAGAGCGCGACAGGCGAGCACACGGCAGCGTGTCCACGGGAGGGAGGAATTCAGGAATTCGGATACACCTTGGCAAATGATTAACCAGGACTGGGAGCCACCTCATTAGCCTGGGGGCTGGAGCAGTGCCACCAGCATGGGGCAGGGACCCAAGGCAGGGAGGTTGCCTCGCACCGGCGCGGCTCTGATGGATCTGTGGTGGTGGAAGAGCCTGGATGTGCCATAGCATGTGGAAATGCGCCTCAGGAAGATGCTGGCAGCTCCCTGTGGGAGGAAGGGATCCCAGCCATTGTGCTCCTGAGGGCCATCTCATCCCAACAGGCACTGCACATCTTTTCCCTGCCCAGGGCACACTCGGCTGATGGCAAAGAGTGGGTGGGAAACCTTTATTGCCCAGTATTGCTCCACTCCATGCAGGCAGTGAGGGGGTGGGATTGTCTTGCTGTGGGGTTTTTCAACTTTGCTGAGTTCTTGGGGTGTTTGGAGTTGGAGCTTTGGGTCCACTTTGGCCATGCTGGCCCCACTAATTCCAGTTGGTAAGTGGTGGTGGAAACAACCCCTTGAAAATGAGCAGCCTAAGTATCCCAGATTACTGATTTCCTTGGAGGAACAGTTCTTCCCAGACATCCATCACCCTCAGCCTTCATTAAACCCTTGCTCTCCAACAGCTCCTCAAGGTCTGGGTGTCACCCAGGCCACCACAGGCAGGGAAGAACCACAGTGGATCGATATCTGCATTTTCCCACCCATCCCTGAGGCTCTTCGTGGTCAGCAGGGAGCTGGGACAGCGCAGGCACTGAGCCAGGCTGTGATGGAGCTCCAGGCACTGGGCATTGACTCCAGGAGAAACCACATCCCAAAGGAGGGAGCAGGACACCCAGCTCGGGTCAACTGGAATTCAGGGCTGATTAAGGAAGTTTATGTTAATTACAGAAATGTGTTAATGCCCTGGGAAAGCCACTGAGCTTGAAACGCTGTGCAGACACCTCCTGCTTCCCTGGAACAGCTCAGTCCCTTCTCACCCAAGCCTTCCCCATTCCATCCCTGCAGGGACCTCTGCCAGGATCATCCTCCTCACTCCCGCCTCCTATTTACACCCCTGGACCACTTTTCTCCCACTCTCACAAGTTTCAAAGCTGCATTTGCATTGCTGCAAATTCCCAAGACATCCCCGAGTAGGTTGACACAGAACCCAGGTGACAGCAGGGCCAAGAGGCAGCACTGGGATGTTGGGTCACTTTCTGAACCCAGCCCAGCCTAGGAAGGGATTAAACTCATTCATATCTACACTATAAATAACAATAATCATAATAATGTCATTTTTGCAGCGTGGTCCTTTCAATACGGGATGATGAATGGATTTGTAACAAGCGGCGGTAAAGATTTTCAAGCCATCTAATTAGGCGGCCGTTTCCTTTCCAGACATGCCCAAGTCTCTTTGGAAAAGGAAACGCGGCCTCCAATGCTCCCTCTCTGCTGTGGGAATGCTACCCTGTGTCCTGAAGATTAACCAGAAACTCAGCCTCCCCAGGGGCACCGCTTGGAATCCCCAATTTCCGATATCCCGGAGCTGAAGGAGCACCCAGAGGGAGCTGGGATCACCCAAGCTCTGCTCCACAAGGATCCCAAAATCTCCAGGAGGTGCTGCTGTGCAGAGCCATCCTGTTTCCCGCTGTGGAATGCTCAAACACGATGGGAAGGAGGAAGGGGCAGTGCAAGGGATGGGGCAGCTCATCCCAGGGCCCGTGCTGATGTATTTTTCCGTTCGTGCCCGGCATTCCCAGAAAACACTAACTTCATTATTGACTTCTGCTCGTTTGTCATTTTTATAACCTGGCCAGCACTTCTCCTGAGGGCTGTGACTAATTCCACTTCCCCAGGCTGGAAGGGGCGAGAGCCTTTAACTCTTTCAGGATGGGTTCCACAGAAATCCCAAATGTTCAACACCTTATCCATGACAATAGGGACAACATGCCACGGTGTGGGGAGCCACCAACCCGGGAAAACCCTCAATTCTGGGAAGGTTGATGGAAGCAGCAATCCTTCCCTCCTTGCAGGCACTTCCCAGCAAAGCCTCGGGATGGAACTCCCAGAGGAGAAAGTCCATTGAGTTAAAGGCAGCAGATGCTGCTTCCGAGGGGTGGGATACAGGGAATACCAACCACGACATCTGCAATTACGGAAAGCCAGATAAAGAAAATCAAATCTCATGCTTCAGGGCATGGGCTGATGAGTCCAAGGGTCAGGAAGGAATTTCTCTCCCCTTACACAGCAGTGCACAATTGGGTCAGTGCATTACCGGGTGCCACAAGTCCGGGATTGTTTTTCCTTTTCCTTTTGGAAGCTTTTGGCACAAAAGCTGTGTCTGAGGGAGCTGATGCCTCTCCCATCACCCACATTCCTAAAGTTTGGCATCCCTGTTCCCAGATGGCACAAGGACCTCGCTCCAGGTCAGCCCCTCTGCTCTGACACTGCTCCACGGTGCTCCCTGCCCCTCTCAGCCTTAATTATTTCTACCACAATCACCTAAATTAGAACAAAACCACCCCTGAGGAAGATCCTTTTCTTCCCCAGCGTTGAAAAACGCTGTGTACACCTCTGGTGCTGTTTAAACAATAAGCAGGAATAATAAGAGCAGCAGTGTTGGCTTAGGAAATATTGCACTGGGAAAGGGGATGAATGGAGAGAAAGAAGCACAAAACCCCGGATGGTTTCGTTCCCAGAGGATGGGAAGTGTTTGTGGTAACAAGGGTTGCTCTCACTTCACGCCTCATCCAGCATCCTTTCCCCTCCTTGAGCAACTTCCCTGTGCTAAAACTTGCTTAGCTGGGAGGATCTAACCACAGGGAAGAGGCTCGGATTTCAAATTAAAACAAAGCGAGCAAGCAAACACAAATTCAGTCTGGAACACAAGTCTATCTGCATCGGCCCTTGCTAAGCCAGCCTTTGCCAAGCCACACGCTTCCTAACCCTGACAAACAGTCGCTGGCATTTCCCACTGCCAAGCAGCGATTCCCTGTCACCAGGGGTGGCATTTTCCAGCATGATCTGAACTGGTCACACTCTACACCTGCCAGAGCCACCAGCTTTGTGTGAAACCACACCACAAATCCTGTCAAATAGCTTTGATTGGGTTTTTATCAAACGAGAGCTGTGATCAGTGCAACCTGAATACTGAATTAATGCACCCAACTGCCCTCATTGTGACCATCTACCCAGCATGGGATTTGAGGGGGTTTAGCTCCAGGCTGGGATGTGGCACCCTTGCCCTCCTGCTGCCAGGAACCCACGGATGAGGAGCCTGAGCCCCCTGGCCACCATCACCTGGCTCTGCTGCCTCGCTGTCAAGCTCATTTTGGAATTCAGTGTGAGACGAGCTGTCCCAGAAAGGTGTAAATCAGCCAGAGGGTGGGAGCTGAGCTCCAAAACCCACCCCAGCCCGCCAACCTCGCGGCACCACGTGGGCACATCCACGGGCAGGGAGTCACGTCTGCACAGGGAAGGCTGGAGAGCTGGAATCAAAGGTATGAGATGGGATTGGATGGGATTTGGCATGCCCAGACTCAGTCCCAGACAAGAAAGCAGGAGCAGAAGGTTGGGATGGGGCGATGGGAGTGGGAGAATAGTTTGCAGGGGAATGTTTGAAGGAGCCTGTGGCGGCTTGCTTGGGGAAAGGGGAAAAAAAAAATAAAAGAGGAACGAAACAAAAGAAAGGAAAGGAGAGAGAAGCAGCTGTGGAAGGGGCTGTGCTGGGGCCAGGCGTTGGGAGGGCTGTGTGCGGCAGCATCTCCAGCAGTTCCCTCCCTGCTGGGCACGGCTGGACACGTGGAAAGGCTTGGAAAACCAAACCAAAAAGGAGCTGTGGATGGTGCCAGGAGCCAGCAGCAGGGAAGGATCAGTGCAGAAAGACAGCACAGAGCCAAGGGGACAGGAGGGGGCTCACCTCTGTCCTTGGCATCATTCGGTGCCCTCAGGTATTTCAGTGCCCAGGGGGTTCCCCAAGTGATGGAGACACAAAGCTTCACCTGCCTGCATCCACCTCCCCATCCTGTGACTCAATAAACCTCCAGGAATGCCCAAAAAATCCCAACTCACACCAAACCAGGAAACTGTGGCCACCATGGAGATGTCCTCCCCCAAAACCACCGTGTCCCAGAGCTCGTGTGAGAGCAGAGAGGAGGAAACATCCCTTCCCCTCCAGCCCCATCCAGCAGAACAGCTTGGAGCAAGCTGGGAACATCACCCATGCTGGGAACAAAGCAGTGGTTATGTCCTGGTCACTGGGAGAGCTGGGAGGGGAGTTTCTTTTTTGAGTAGAAAGGCTTGGGGGAGTTGTTTTTTCCTTTTTCTTCTTTTTGTGGGTTTGCTTTTTTTCCGTGTTAACTGAAAATGTCAATGAAACCAGGACTGTTCCCAGAAAAAGGACTTACACAGATGAATTAATTTCATGTTTGGGGGAAGTAACAATGGAAATTCTCAAAAGATCCCATGTCGACAGCTGTTTTTTTTAAAAAAAAACAAGTTTTGTATTGAAACAATTTCTTGTTTCTGCTCCTTTGCAGCGACACGAAATTCTGCAAAGGCTGAAATCAAACCAAACAGAAAGAACCACATGGAACCTTGAGAGAACTTCATTAATCCCATTCAAAACTCTCAGACTTGGGTTTCCAAAGAGGGTTTGGTTCAATAGGACGGGGATTGGACAGGGCTGAGGTGACACATCCCCATTAAGGTCACCTCAGGGGCAGGGTCTGGCTCTAGGACCCCAAACCCAAGTGAGCCCAAAACATACCCTGACACTGCAGGACACCAAAAGGTGACACTGCACTTCTGAGCTCCAGAACACTAAAAAAATCCCCCAAAAGAGAAAGCAGAAGCAGAGGCTGAGTCATGAGTCAGGGCTGCAGCACTGTGAGGTGTCCAGGGTCAGCCTGGGAGGATCTGGCTCTGGGGCTCCACCCAGCACGGCAGGAATGGTGTTTTCCTTCATTCCCCACCACCTCTCCTCCTCCACCCCCGAGTCCTGCAGGAACCCTCAGATCTGCCATTTGCCTCAATCTGCTTCAAATTACCACAACAATGCTGGGCCCCGAGTGGACATGTAAAGTGTCTCAAATTTATTGTAATTTTAAGCCGTCCCTAAAACTGCACAGACATTGCTGGAATATTTCTTCCTCCTCCAAGACCCTCCAATGACTCGGCGAGGCAGCGAGAGGGACAGGCAGGAGGGGATGAGTGGAGCCAGCTGCCTCTGCCGGCTGTGCTGGGGGCATGGGAAGGGAGCAGAGGGGGTCCCCGAGGTGACGCTGAGCCCGGGGCAATGTCCCCTGGGTCCTGCAGTGACAGTCAGAGCCGAGCGGCCGCTGAACCCACGCTGGTGTCCTGCTCCGGGGAGGGAACAGCCCAGGGCAGAGGGGCTTTGGCTGGGGCAGGACCACCCTGCACGGCTGAGAGCGCACCAGGGACAGCCCCTTGCTGTCCCTCAGCTCCCTGCGTGGAGCTGGCTTTTCCCAGGGCAGCAACTGGGATAACTTGGGATGTGCCAGGGCAGCTGTGCCAGCAGGGTGACATCGCTGTGCCCACAGCACAGAATGTGGTTTGGGCTGAAGGGACCTTAAAGTTCATCCAATGCCATGGGCAGGGACACCTCCCACTATCCCAGGTGGTTCCAAGCTCTGTCCAGCCCAGCCCTGGACATTTCCAGGGATGGCACACCCACAGCTTCTCCGGGCACCTTGTGCCAGAGCCTCCCCACCCTCCCAGGGAACAATTCCTTCCCAATATTTCCTCTAAATCTCCTTTCCTTCAGCTTCAAGCCATCCCTGCCAGCATCCCTGCTGGCAGCACCCGCTGCTCCCCGCATCCCTGCTGGCATCCCTGCAGCCAGGCAGGCACTGAGCCTCTGCCTGGAGTCAGCCTAATGTTGTCACACAAATTGCACCTGGGAAACTGTTACAAGAATTAATTGATCATATAAGTGCAGTAATTGGAACTTGCAAAGCATAGATAATTACCTTTTATTAGTTCCTGTAGATAATCCATTATGCACTGATTAGGCCTAAGTAAGGATCTTACAGCCCTAGTTTGATTAATGGCAGATTATGGATATTAAACTCAAGCAGGAATAGATAACTTGCTATTTTCTTTCTTGCCTTAGGAGTACATCACCCTATGAGTGATGGCCAGGAGTTTTCTGAGGTGCTGGGGAAGTCAGGGATATCTGAAATTCCAGCCTGACCCGACCCATGGTGGGTAGCAGCTCCCAACTCTTCCCAGTGGCTCAAGATCTCCCAGCCCACATCCATCAACCTGCTTCCCACCAACAGCCACGTGTCCTGCAGGCCTGACCAGCCCCAAACCTGCTCAGAAATAATTGCCATCATCCCTTTTAACCCAAACCTCTCCCAAACCTCACCCCCCAGCTCATTTCCACGGACGCTTCAACCGTATATTTATTTTCCACAATTCTCTGCCCAGGACAGAAACACTGATCTGCATTTTCTGCCTACAACTGCTTGGCTGCTGCCTGTGGTCCTTCCTGCCCTGCTGCCACATTCGGTGGGGTTGTCCCCACATCGGAATCACCATTTTCCCTGCGAGAGGAATCCTCAGTGGGATCTGCCGTAGGACTGCTCCGAGCACCATCACCCCCTGTTTGCAGAGCGAGGAGCGCACGGTGGGGGCAACTGGACAAAATCTGCCTGCAGGCTACAGGAGGCTTTATTTAAGAGGAATAAATAAAAAATAAGGCTGTGATTATCTCGGGCCACTCTCCAGCTGCCACCCAGAGACAGAACGGGGAGGGGGGGAGCGTTTTCCAAATGAATAAACAAACGCGAGCGGATGTGACATGCCGAGGCACAGGGACGGATTCCTCCTCTCTTCCTGGCCAGATAGCCCCGTTATCAGCACCGTGAAGGGGACTGGGAGAGAGGAGGAAAGGAGGAAAACAGCAAATGTGGGCAAAAAGGGGCAAAAATCATCCCGCAGAGAAGCCACAGGGGCGAGCAGGCTGAGTCCAGCGCCAGTCTATTCATCCTGCACGCTGCACACTGCCAGGGCTGGGGATGAATGGGATTTACTGCCCATTACAATAAAGCCCTTTCTGTAGTTTATAAACAATGTCGCTGCTCGGTGGGAGGTTGGACATTTTAGTTCATTAAGCAGCAAATAATCTCTGTCGCTTTTTATTTTTAAATTTATTTACACGTAGGGTTCGGCTTTTTATCTCTTCCTCCTCCTCCTCCTCCTCCTCCTCCTCCTGCTCTCCCCCTCAGCCAGGAGCCAAAATCTTCCCCAGGCCCCGAGCTCGCTCCTCCTGTGGCTGCTGGCCAAGCCACGGAAATAATCCTGCTTATGTATCAAAAGTGTTCCTTACAGGAAAAAGAAATTTATATCTGCCTAAAGCCCAGGCGAGGGTGAGCAGGGTGCCGGAGCAGCGCTGCTGGGCACAGAGGGAGGCTCAGCAGCCATCCTGGGAACAGCACTGAGCCCTGGGGGAAAGCCAGAGACATTGGCAATGCCTGCCAGCTTCCAGCGTGCCCTGGGACACCGACAGGGACAGGGACACTGCGAGCAGAGAGCATTGTGGCAGGTGGGAATGCAAAGGGACCCTTCCTTGCCATTCCAGCATCACTGCACGGAAATGTCACCCCGTCCGGTGGCATTTCCCTTGTGCAGAGGACACCTTGCAGGGCTGGGAGGGTGACAGGGGGACACAGCTCCAGTGAATCCCTCGTGGCACCTCCAGCCTGGGAGCACTGGCTCCTTCCCAGAGGCTGGCGGAGGAGCTGCTCCTGGCCAGGACTGCCCAGCCCCTGGCTCCACACCAACAGTGCCAGCAAACTCCTCCGGCAGCAGAGGAAACCTGCAGGATGCTGAGGATGCTGACACCAACTGCTCTTCCAGTCTATGGATGTCCAAGCCCTGTCTTACCCTAAAAACAGCCCTGGAGCCAGCTGAGGGTCTGTGGTGCCCTCTCCACTTCCAGCACAAAGCACAGCTGGCAGGGAACAAGAACATCTGGGAGTGGCAACACCCAATTTAGTACAGATGCTGTGATGGACTTTTGCAAGAGGATGCGAACTCCCTTCCCAGCCCAGGTCAGGGATCCCCTCCTGAACAAATTCTCACCACGGCGCTGAGTGTCTCCTGCATCCTTCCCTGCTTCCTCTGCTGGACGCCACCGTGCTGAGCTGAACCCTCCAGAGACTCAGCCCCATCCCCTGATGGGCAGCAGGAATCCCTGCTCGTGTTATCTCGGTCCTAAAGCACTTGAGCAGACGGCAGCCGTGCGAGCCATTAGATCATTCACGCGCTATCAAAAGCTCACACAGTGGCACTTAATTACAGCCCCGGAAGCGCAGGCTTCCTTAATAAATCAAAGAAATAAAGTCCGAGATGATGCACTGAACAGAGGGGGTGGGGTGGGGGGAATAAAGAGCTTACAGTTTCCCACTGTGTGTCCCCTTTAGATAACAGATGCTCTCTTCTTAACCTCTCACTTCATCAGATCAGCTCCAGCTGTGTTTGGATCAAGTGCGCAGCCTGGCCCGCGTCCAGCCTGCCTCCTTCCCTGCTCCAATGCCAGCTCCATCCCTCCGGCCCCGGGGCTGCCTGTGCCGGGGTGGCAGGAGGAGTGCAGCCCCCGCCGAGCCAGGCCGTGTTCCATTCAGCGCATTTCACTTTTCCCGTTTCCGTTCCTGCTTGCTCCTTCTCAAGAGCATCCCTAGGACTCTCGGAGGGCTGGCCGCCAGCCCCGTCAGCATCCCGAGGGTGTCCCTGGCTGGGCTCCCGGGAAGGGCACCAGCAGCCGGGGAGCCGCTCGTGTCACCGCAGCGACGCACGGGGGATGTTTGTCCTCGCAGCCCCCACGCCAGCCACGCCGCTGTGACAGCCACCAGCAGCACCGTCAGCACAGAGATTCCAGAGGCTAGCCCGGAGCTCTGCATCATCCCGGCCATAAATCACGGGAGGAACCCCCAGGGACACCCTCCGCTCCTGCCTCGGCGCGCACCACCCACCTCCCTGTTTATTTGGAAGTGTCACCTCTCCCCAGCCGGCAGCGCCGTGATGGATGGGGCTGCCCCGGCACTCCGAGGAGGTTCCTCCCGGCACAGCCTGTGCACCAGCAGCCCCCCGGGCTGGGCTCCCCATCCCTGCAGCCCCGGGAAGCGGGAATGCCACGGTGCCGGAGGGCTGGAGGAGCCCAGGTGATCTTACCGCCTGCAAACGTGCCGTGCAGCTCAGGACCTGAGCGGAGATAAAGCCTCTGAGAAATCCCACTGCTCCTAATCCCCCAGTAGCACAAAAATAATGGAGCATTATCTCATCAGGCTTTAACCCACTAATTACCCTGGGGATGGCTTAATAAGGAAGGGACACCCACCTGCCAGAGGCAGCCTAAGCCTGCCTGCTGGCCAGTTACACAACAGCACGCTGGGCATCCTTCAGCCCTCCTGGACCAAACCACGCAGGGGAAGGGATGCAGGAACAGCTCTGTTCCCAAGCTGGGCAGGGTTTGAAGGAGGGATGCAGGAACAGCTCTGTTCCCAAGCTGGGCAGGGTTTGAAGGAGGGATGCAGGAACAGCTCTGTTCCCAAGCTGGGCAGGGTATGAAGAAGCCCAAATGCCCACAAGACCCAACTGCTTCTCCAGAGCACAGGACATCACTGCCCCAAACATCCCCGTGGAACCAGCCGGTCACCAGGAAAAGCTGTCTGCTCCCAAACTCCCCAAAACAGCCCCAAAATCTCAGTGGCTCGGTGGAGGGAAGGACCTGCTCAGAGGATCTCCACACCACCCTCCCCTCTCCAGCTCAGCTGCTGAGAGATCATTGCACACCCTCCTTGCCAGCCCTCCCGGGCACATCCCAATGTGGGTTCAAACCCCATCCCGGCAGCTTGACCTGCAGGTTGTGAGGGTCGTTCCTAACTCCTCCTTGCAAGACCCACATCCCCTCGGAGTGCCAGCCCAAATCACGAGCAAAATCTTAGCCATCAGCCCACGTGTCTCGCTCGGTGAACGGAGCTGGAGCGTGAAAAGTGAGCCGGATGGAGGGCAGCGCTTGGGTTTCAGCTGGGAGCAGCCACGGCGGGGCTGGAGAGGGCTCTGACAGCTCCTGGCTGCTCTCTGGGCAGCGATATCTCCAGATCTCTTACAAATAAATATCATTGCTCATTATCCCGGCATTAAAGTTACATGCTGGGCGAGATGGGCACTGAGCTTTCTCTCGCTAATCTAAAACGGATGCTAGCGCTTCCATTATTAATCTCCCAGGTCGTTGCTGCTCCATCGCTGCCAGCTCTGCCACTGCCACCCCATGTCCCCACAGGACAGGGGACAGTGGAGCAGCTCAACAGCCGCTGTGCTTGTTCACACGTGGCCTGGCAGCTTCACAGCCCAGCTTTTGGGAGGGGTAAAGCCAGGGGTGCCAGGGCTGGGAGCTTCCTGAGGTTTGGCTTTGTCGAACCCATTTCAGCATGCAGCCATGGCAAAGATGAGCAAGTGGCCGTGGGGACAGTGGCAGTTCCCCACTCCACAAGAGCATCCAGGAGAGCTCTCCCCAAGCCTTCACCTCACCCAGACCAGTGCCCGCAGACCTGCTAGGCGAGGGCTGCCAGCCCCAGGGAAGAGCCCTGCAAGAAAACCTCCCGGCATGAGCCAAACCGAGACCAAAACCCCTTGGTGGCTGTGTTCACCCCAAGAGCAGCATCCCGATGCGCCACAGACCGGATCACGAGCCGGGAGCACGCGCCTCGCGAGGCACCGAGCGGGTTTGACACCCACATCCTGCCGTGTCCCGGGCTCCTGCTCCAGCCTGGCATGGAGCTGAGCTGCTGCAGGATGTGGCAGGGCACTGCCCTGCTGCCCACGCACACCAGCGTGGCAGCAGCCGCTTCCTCCGACGCCAGAGGCCGGTGAGTCACCGGCACGGAGCTGCACAGCTTGACCTCTGCCTGGCTGCAGCTGCAGGACAGGGCCCAGCAGCAGCTTCAGGGCAGGGAGGGATGGCACAGCCACGGGAGATGGGCTTGTCCCTGCTGCTGATAGCACACTGCAGCCCCGATGGCCAGAGAGCTGCAACTGGACTGCTACACTTTGGTCTTAGAGAGAATCCCCCAAAGTCCCAACACAGAAAGTTCCCTCCTCCCCTGATGGCACGCAGATGGACCAGGGGAGAAACAGAAGCAGCTTTTCCCATTTCCCCAGGGTTAGTGCCCGAGGCATCCCCCCAGTCCTCACTCCCAGCACCATGAAATCACCCACCAGAGCCCCGAGACAGGGTGAGCTCACAGCACCCATCAGCCTGGCTGCTCCCTTCATTTCTCCTTTTTAGGAGAACAATTAAACTTCAGCCCTTTTATCATCCACACCAGAGCCTGACCTGGCATCCTCCTGGCTCCTGATCCTTCCTGTCACACCTCACCGTGGGAGGGGGGTGCCCCCAGCCCCGCTCCCACTGTCCCCACGGGGTCAGGGCTCCTTGTGCCGAGCTCTCTCTCGCCAAGGGGGACGTTTCCTGCCTGCCCTGACGTCAGGCAGCCGCGTCAGGGAAATGAATGTGGATTTCAACATCCTTCGGTTCATCAGCTGCTCCTTTCGACATCCCCTCGGTGAAACCCCAAAAAAAGCACACCCCGTCACTCCCCCGCAATCCTCCTTCTGCTCGCTTGGCTTCATCCAGGAGAGTATTTGTCACCTCCAAATAAATATTTATTACCCAAGCTGCAGGTGTCTGGGGCTTCCCACCTCGTGTGCTCTCAGCTGCGCTGACACCGGAGCTGTGCCGAGCTCCCAGATGTCAGCTGGGAACAGCTCCGGGAGCATTCCTGCCTCCTGCTTTGAGCCCAGCAGCCAGAGCTGCTCCGACCTTCCCACCCAACCCGGCGGGAAACGCTGTGGATAACAGGCTTGGCAGCACGAGTGGATCCAGGGGATGATGGATGAAAAGGTGGTGGTGGTGGTGGGAGCCCTCCTCGGGCTCTTCCTCTGGGTAAAGTCAAGGACGGAGTGAAGGGATGCAAAGTCCAAAGCCAAGCAGCAATCCTGCAGGACTGAGTCTCCCCAGCTTTGCTCGTGCAGGTGTGGGGTAAAGACTTTCTGAGCAGCAGAGAAATGGGAGGAAAAAAAGAGGGAAAAATAGGAGAGAGATTGCCAAGCAGACTGCCTGCAGCACAGGGCGGTTCAGCTGTGGGAATGGAAACCTTCCCAAGCCACATCCCTGGGCATCCCTGATCCCCAGCCAAGGGACAGCAGGAGCCACCAGAGAAGGGAAAGCAGGAACCCGAGAGTTAGTGGTCCACCACAACGGGGGAGATGCTCATGCCAAGGACAGCGTGTCGAAGGCACACAGGGGTCCCTGTCCCTTCTGCGGACAATCCAAGGCCACCACACCGCCCTTGACGCACAAAGCGAAGGGATTTAGGCACCTTCAATGCCCTTGGGGACACCACTGGGCTCCTGTCCAGCACAGCCTCCCGCCCAGGGTGATGATAAATCCGAGATTGGGAAGCGCTCAGACGCTGCCACAGACACGAGGAGCATTTTCACAGTCTGGCCTCTCCCCCTCCATCCCCTGTCACCGCTGTCACCGCGTCCCCTTGCTCCCTCCCACCCCTTTCGAATTAGCAGCCATCGACCTCCTCCCCCTGCGGAGCTGACATTAATCCGGCAATGTTTGTTTAACAACAGTTCCCATTGATCTGTAGCCTGATCCTCCGAGTCAATACAGGCTTTTGCCAGGGTCTGGAGTGCAGGATCTGGCTCTGGAGTGGCCCGTCGAGAGAAAGGCTGTGCAGGCTGATAGGATCAGATGCTGTCAGTGCTGCTCTGGGACCCATTAGCTTTAATTAGCTGATGATGCTGCGGAGGCCACATAAAACAATGAAGGGGATTGATCCCTCGTGTAACACTATTGACAGTGGAGCTGCATCTGGGATCAGTTTGGTGCAGGATGCATCTGTAGGGTCTATAAAACCGAGGCCTGTTTTCTTTTTCTGGGCTT
>VZRM01002336.1:130900-144833 GCA_013397955.1 Grantiella picta | reverse complement strand
GGAAAAAAGCTGGGGAGCAAGGGAGCCCTGTCTGGTTAGGGCACATCTAAGCACTTCCACCCTCCCTCCCTGCCAAAGACCCTCCTGTGGATTGCAAACACTGGTCATTAGGTCATTAGGGCACTGCTTCCAGGTCACTGTCATTATCCCGTTTGGAAAACAAGGCATCAGCTGCCCACGTCCTCTGCTCGGAAGGGCACATCAGTCCCTGAACCACCTGCACTTCTCTCTGCACAGCATCACCCACCACACCTGCAAAGCTCTTTCCCTCTCCAGTGTCACCCACACCTGCAGCAAGGAACCAGGGCTCCCCAAGGAGCACACAGGGAACCCCAAAACACCAGGATTTCATACATTTTCAGCTGCCCTGCTGCAATCAGAGACACTGAGGTTGGAAAAGACCTGAAGATCATCCAGCTGGGCATCTCCATGTGGGGATTTCTCCTGGGGGACTGAGATGCTGGCAGCCAAGTGTCTTCATGCCCCAGGTACTCCCTCACAAATGAAGAAATCCCACTGGGAAGAGCCCACAGGCATTACAACCAAGCAGAGAGCACTGAGAACCTCCCCAGACACCTCCCAGAGCACTGGGGAATCACAGAGGTTTCACCTCCCACAAACTCCATCCTTGAGCCTCCAGAATGCAGCAGATGCAGCACCACATCCCTGCTGAGCTCCAGCTCGGGGATCCCAGCCCAGAAACAGATCCTGGGCAAGAAAACTCCCCTGAGCAGGCAGCGAGTTTTCCTAAAGAGTGTCAAGAGAAGGATTTGCATAGGAAACACTGGAGGACCACAGCAGAGCTGAGGACCACGGGAAAGCATCCCTGACCACAGCAGAGCATCCCTGCAGAGCTCACCCCTTGGAGGTCCCTTGAGCCCTCTCTCCCCACAGCAGCTACCAAAACTCCCTCAAAACTCCCCGAAAAGGGGAGGCAGAGAAAACTCAGCCCCTCAGCCCTCTGGGGAAGGCAGTTTGAAGCCTGAGTGCAGCGTCAGGGCACGGAATATGCAGGCAGGCAGGCAGGGAGCGGGCAGGGAGGCGGGCAGGGTGTCGGGGCCAGCGTGCCGTGCCGGGGGGAGAGCATGCCAGCCCGCCAGCCCTGCCGGCTGACACCCCAGCCTAACACTTTCCAGATGTGGCCGCAGGAAGACAGAAGCAGAGCTGTTCCCTGCTGAGGAAGCTGGAAACGCTCGGAGATAATGTGGAATTCCTGAACGGGAGCCAGCGGCAGGCCGGGGCTGGGGCGCACGGACGGCCGGGGAGAGGCAGCGAGCCGGGGCCGACACAAAACTCCTCTCTCTTTTGTGTGTGTGTGTGTGTTTTATTTCGGGAACTCTGCATGTAAAAGCCCTTAATTTATACGCTGTGTGGGTTGCCGGCTGTACCCAACAAATGGAACATTTTCTCCATCCCCTTGTGAGTGTGATAAACAGCCGCTGCGCGGAGAGGGAACAGAGCCTTTTTCTTCCCCGTGATAAATACGCTCCCAGCTTCTTGGCTTGCAGATTATTATTTTTTCCTCTTCTCCGAGAGGGAGGCCTCGGCCCCCTCGCCAGGTAGCCAGCCCAGCAGCAGGCAGGAGAGCAGTGGGTGCTGCTGGGTCCTGCCTGTGTCACCTTGTCACCTCCTCCTCCCCAAGCAGTGATGGAGTTGACACAGTCCTGGGAGCAAACCCCGCCACCAGACACCTACAGGGACCAGTCCCTGTCACACAGCAGGCACAGATGGGCACACAACCACGCCTGTCCCACTGCAGTTCCCTCTCTAGGGTGCCACAAAGGTGACACTCCATGCCAGGCTGCTGGCACCCACAGCCACGCCAAGCAGCTCCCCCAGGAGCACCCACTTTGTGCCCAAACTCTGCCCAGTTCCTGGCTGAGAGAAACTTCAGAGAGCTGAAGCCCAGGACAAGTCAACTTCCATCCAAAATCAGGGTTATTTTCCCGTGTCTGGCTGAGGCAGATAATCTTGGAAATACAGCATTTCCTGTGGTATTTCAACATCTTTTTCCAACCAATATTTTCTCAGACAGCCATCTGAGAATGACTTCCAGGGCCATCGATGGGCTTTGGAGCAGGGCTAAGAGGAGAACAACCACAGGGAACCAGAAGGGTCTCTTGGAGCATCACTTGGATTCAGCTCAGCTGGCATGAGGGGCCAACACAGGGCTGGCACAGGCACAGGTGACACAGAGCAGGGACAGGGACCACAGCAGCAAAGCAATGATGCCTCCACATCGGCAACCCACAGAAATTGGGGTACCCCATGTGGGGTGATGACTCTTCTCGTTTGTAATCCAGCTGATGGGGAGCTCAGTCCATCATTCCTGCAGCCTGGTTTATTTAAATGTTCCCAAAAAAGAGGGTGTGTTGCTTGAGATAAATTTGAGTGCAGCTCTGGGGGGATCTTGGCATTGTGGTTTTGCCACCCATCTCCTTACAGAGTTCCCTGAGCATCAGGGAATAGGATATAGAGACTGCAGCAACGTCAGCTCGAGGGGTGCTCCAGGTCCTCCACACAGGCATTGGTGATGCTCTGATCCAAAACTCCTCCAGTGACCCTGCTGGCAGCTGTGTCCAGAGCTCCCCAGCTCCTGCGGGGACTCCCACTCCACATGGATTTTCCACACCAGTTACATCCTTATTTCCTCCGGGTACAGTCCATGGGGAATGGCTGCTCCTCAGCTGTGCCTCCCACCCTCCCCTCAGCAATGTGGGAGCAGCGAGGCCAACGAGCAGAGCTTCCCATCAGTGATTTTCCCAACAGATCCCATGGCTCCCCTTTTAACCTCTGTCAGCGAGCCCAAGTCCTTGAATTATCCACCCCAGCGCACCCCCAGCTCCCTGCGGCTCCCCAGAGCATGGGAATGGCTGCCCAGCCTGCCAGCCCAGCCCTGCCAGCGCCAGCATCCCTGGGTGTGGACAGGCAGCAGAGCTGATGCTGATGGGCATGAAGGTCAGTGCAGAGGGAAGGTCGGCTCAGCAGAGCCCTGCGGGCAGCAGCGCCCGCTCCCTGCCCTGCCCGGCCGGGCTGGCCCTTCCCGAACCCACCCGGGGGCTATTGTGGCACAGCTCAAATGAAAACCTCGGGAACGCATCGCTGGGGGAACGGGAGAGGAAAGCAAAGCCATGGCTGTGCTCACTCTGAGCAGCACTGCTGGTGCTGCCGCTCCCTGCCCTGCTGGCCGTGTCACCACACAACCTGAACGCGTTGGCTGGCACTTGCTCTCCCACTCCCTCCAGGGAAGGTCTGAGTCTCTGGCAAGCTCTTGGAGCAATGGGATGATCCAGGTTGCTGTTTGCCACAGCAGGGTGGGATTGACAACGATTTGGTGCATCCAGCATGGGCAGTGACCCTTCCAGTTTTACCTGAACCCTCTCTACTCTGCCTTTAGCCAAACCCTGTCCTGTTCCGTATTTCCCCCATTCACTGCTGGGGGAAACTGAGGCACAGAGGGACCCCACCAGGGCTAAAACTGGACAACAACCCACACTGCCCATTCCCTCCACAGCAACCCCACCCCTGGGTGGCTGCTCCCCCTCAGC
Organism: Grantiella picta; assembly: GCA_013397955.1. Classification (NCBI taxonomy): domain Eukaryota; kingdom Metazoa; phylum Chordata; class Aves; order Passeriformes; family Meliphagidae; genus Grantiella; species Grantiella picta. The sequence goes on along the minus strand of VZRM01002336.1, from coordinate 141,285 downwards.
AGCATGAGCCTAACAAGAAGAGCTGTAACCCCAACGCTGTCCCCAGCCACTGCAGACCCTCGGCGCTGTGCCCAAGTGTCTCCTGCACTCTCCCCTGCGTTCCTGTCGGTGCAGGGATGGTGCCAGGCTCAGGAGTGCCCCTCAGTGCCCATCCTGCCCGCCTGGCTGCACGTGTGCACACACGCGTGCCAAAAAGCCGCCCGTAATCCCCCTTACATCTGCTCTTCCCAGCTCGGCCGCCCAGAAGCGATCCCAGCATCCACCCAACACGGCAATTCCTCGGTTCCATCCATTCCAGCCATCCCCACACAGCAAAGGCTGGGATGGCATAACTCCTTCCCAGCCCAGCTCCACGATTCGCGGCACCCGTGGAGTTTGCGAAGAAGGAGGCACAACGGCCAAGCTGGACTCGGCTGGATGGAGGAGAGAAAAGCCACAGATCCATGGGCACAGAGGTGGGACGGAGCCTGCATCACGCAGGATGAGCACCTAAAATCCCAGCCTTTTAAAAGGGGGTTCAGCTGCTCCCCTCTGCTCTGGAAGCAAAGCACGGCCCCGAGGGGAAGCACAAAGCCACCACGCGTCCCACCCCTGCTCCCACACCTCCTCCCGGCCGGCGGGTGATCGATGGGGGCTCCAGCCCAGGCTGTCGCTTGTGATTTGTGGCGTTAATATTCCAGAGGAGGGGCGCGAAGGGGTGACAAGGGCCGGGGAGAGGCAGCTCTTGGAGGGTCACAGCTGAAGGCAAAGCAGCAACACTGATGGATCCCAGGACGCAGGGTGGCAGAGGGTGGAGGAGGAGGAGAGGAGACAGCAGGCGAGGAAGGGTGACTAACGGCAGAAACACAAAATTCTGCCTTTGCAGGAGCTTGCCGTGAGCTTGCTACAGCTTAGGGACAGAGCATCAGCATCCCAGAGAGGGACCAGGACGGCAGGAGAGCCCGGCAGCATCGGGATGAGGCGACGGGCCCTGCTGCTCCCCAAGGACTGCTCCCTAGCACTGGCAGCTTTTCCAAAGCTGCGCTGATCCATCCCCATCCCACAGGCTTTACCTGCTGAGCTGTCCTGGCTGCCCCACTGCTCCCACCCCGCTAATGCCGCGCCAGCCCGGCCCTCCCCGAGCCGACTCGACAGCCGGAGCCCTTTTTAAGACCTGCAGCCCTTGAGAGGCTTAAGGACAAGAATATCTCGATTATCCGCGCCCGGAGCCCTCGAGCAGCCCCAGCTTAAAGGCTGGGAATTACCGGCGGGGGCACCCAAGACCCCTCGGTGGCATCACCACCCAGCCGGCTGTGCCTCCGCTCCCGAGGCATGACAGATCTCCGCAAAACCCCCACTAATCACCACCCCATCTCCTCCCCGGCGCTTTTCACACCTCCCATCAGCAGCCAGGCATGTGCGGCTGGCAGTCAGCCACAGCCCGGCCCGCCGCGGAGCCGAGACGCTAACATTTTGCTGGGAAAAGGGCAATTTAATTATCCTGTTCTTCTGTTTCATGACAACACAGGAACATGCTGCTCAGACACGGAAAGTGCCATGCAGGCAAACAGCAATCCCGCCTGGAGCTTCCCGGAGAAGGCTCTTGGCTTCCCGCTGGCAAAGAGGGACCAGGGAAGGCGAGTGCATGGCAGTGATGGGGTTAAAACCAAGCCCCAAACCTCCAGGTTTTTCAAGAGTCCAAAGAAGCAGGAAAAAGTGGTTTTGTTGTCCAGCTGCAATGCTTCTTCCGAGCTCAAAGCGAGCTCTGAGTCTCATCTGGGGGCTGTTTGGCCAGCGCCGGTCTATTTTTACAGGGGAAAATGGTATTTTGAAGGGGAAGGTTGAGCAGAAGAGGAAGAGGTATTAAAAATACTGCAGCCCTCTGTGGGGAGATCAAACTTCACTGAATTCAGCCAGACTTCACAAAGCATGTCTGACCTTCCAAAGCACCACTTAGCGGAAAATTTACTATTAAAATACCTTAAATAATAGAAAATATATTCAAAACCACCCCTTAAACTCAGTATTACCAATGGACAAGGGGGGAAGGAAGGAGTGTGGGGTTTGTCCCGGCGGAGGGGTTGCAGCTGGGGCCATGCAGTGAGGCCAGTGTCCCCCTGGGGACATGAGGGACACAGAGGGACAGAGAATGCCAGCAGGACCAGCTCCTGTTCCATGGTGTGGGCAGGAGAATCCCGGGATCCTGGGCGAGGAGCAGCACGTGTGCCTGGTGTTTGTTGTGACAGCAGCTCCATTAGCACCCAGGAGCCAAGCTGCCTTCCCAAGGACACGGCACAGACACCCTAATTAGTACTTTAACCCTAATGAGTACCTGAATGAAACTCGCTGGCTGGGAGAGAGTAGGTGTGAGAGGATGGAGGGGGAGCTGGAGTGTCCTCAGGTCTGTCCCAGCTCCCCAGGTGCCCCTGTCACCAGATCTGCAGGGATCCTAAATCAGTGGGAGGAGGAATAAAGAGACTTCCCAGGCAGAAGGGTCACAACAGGAGAGAGAAGGAGAAAACACATCGGTGTGGGGCACACAAACGTGCCAGCTCAACCCCTACAGGCACCCAAAATCCTGGCACTAGGAAGTTCTCACGCCCCAGTGAAACTCGGTGACAATCCCAGCGATGAGCTGGCATGTCCTGGGCACAAGGAATTACCTGGCAGCCTGGCTCACAAACAGGTGACAAACAGCGAGCTCTCTGCCCACCCAGGAGGGCTGGCAGTGGCACTTTGGGGACACCAGCCAGTGAGCCTTGTGCCACAGAGCCACAGCAACGCACGGGAACCCCGAGAGCTTCCCTCCAGGGTCCCCTAAAGCAGCAATTTGCACTCTCACGGATCCTCTGGTTCAACCTTCCCTCCCTTTCCCCCCTGCAGGAGCAGAAGGCTCAGAGGCTGCCAGCCCTGCAGGTCGGGAGCGATGTCAGACAGCAGAGCCACTCCAGCAGTACCCGATGTGACAGAGGACGCCCCGTGGCCAACGCCTGACACCAGGCTGGGTGACAAAAGGCATTTCTCTGCTCGGAGAAATCTGTCCCCCCGTGCCTGTTGGGGAGCAGCCAGAGCTCTGCTTTTCGCAGGGCCAGCCAGCCGTGCCTCATCAGCTCCATCCATCCTCTGCTGTCCTCCTGCGAGTGGGGAAGGACGGGTTAAGCTGTCCCCACACTGCCCCAGCCCCAGGCAGGAGCTCAGCCAGGGGAGCATGGGGAGCCAGGGGCAGGTCAGTCCTGCTGCCTCGAGGATGGGGCACAGCTCACGTTAACCAGCTCTGATGGATGCTCGGGATGGCCACAGCAGGGAATGCCCTGGCTGGACACAAGGCAGCAGGGGACCACGGGGGGACAGGCCCTGTGACCGCCAGCTGACCCCCTGTGCTGGCCCGGGGTCACAGTGACCCCACACCTGAGCAGGGTGCTGGTGGCCGGAGGCGCTGGCACTGCAGCTCCACCTGCTCCCTGCCCTGCACCCACCGAGCCTTTCCTTGTCCCCCGACAGCTCTGGCGTCACCAGGGCCACCCCCACGCACGGGCTGAAGCAAAGCCACTCCAGAGTGCAGCTCCCACCCCTCCACCTCCTCTCCTCAGCCTCTGCAGATGGGTTTTCATCATCCCCCAGTCCGGAGCTGACTCCAGCTCTGCCATACAACCACAGCCATGCTCATCCCTAGGAGTGTCTGAATGGGATATGAGCAACAGGAGTCCAGACTTCAAGGCTGTCGGCTTTAGATGTCATTTGGGTTGTTTTTTTCTTAATCAGATCCATTGTCAACCCACAAAAATGTGCCTCTGACACCCTGGGGATGCGTATTCCTGACGCTGTCTCAGGAGCAGCAGAAATGCAGATGATTCAGCTCCAAAATTATCGGCAGTGGGATGTAAAGCCTCCAAGCAGATCCCCGGCTATTCCTGGGCAAAAGCTCAAAGCCGCCCTTGCTTCTCTCTCCTCCTCTTGCAATAGGCAGAGAATATATTGCCTTATTTTTCGCTGTGAATACATTCTCGCCTCTCCCAGCCCTGCAAGAAGGGCATGGAGCTCCTGGGATGGCTGCCCTGCTCGTGGCCGTGGCTTTGCTGGCCAGCATCCTGGCGTGCCAGCGGTGCCAGGAAGGACAAACACGACCCTGTTGGCCTTTCCCATCTGCCAGGAGGGTTTGTCCCGACTCCCGCTGGGCTCGGGCGACGGCGCGGTGCTGCCGCTGCTATTTTCTCCTTGTTTTCCTAGACATTGACACTTCCTCCCTGCACCCACAGGACGGTTTCCAGGCTTCAATTCTCTTCCCTATGGCAACAAAAACCCAGCCAGGAAGGCTCAACCCACTCACCCAACTCTCTGGTAAGGGAGGAGGTGGGGGAAGCTCCAACCCCACCAGGCTGGTCACTCCTTCTTGACACAAAACTACCCGAAAGCAAAACTTTTGTGACAATCACAAAGCAAACTGGCTACAGGTGCGGCTCAGCTGGGTCCAAGGTGCTCAGAAGTGTCACCAGGGATGCTGCTCCATGCACAGAGTGATCCTAAAACACCCAATTTGTTCGTCAGGGAAAGGCCAGAGCAAGCAGTGGGTGTCGAAGAGGAAACGGGGAGGAAGGATGAGAGAGCAAAAACAAATCGTATCAACTCAAATCAAGGCGGGCCACGGAGATGATTGCGCTTAAGCTTTTCACGCCTGGCTAATTTTTTTATTATTCAAACAAATTCCTGTTTTTGTTTTGCCTCCTTGAAGGAGGAGGCAGAGGGGAGAGAGCTCCTCCAGCAATCCCAGATAATAACCACTGGGAAAAAAGGCTTCCTGATCAAACAACGGGAGACAACTAGCACGAGCCGAGGTGCAGGAGCATCTTTAAGCCACCCTGCCTTGTCAAAACAAAAATAGGAACACTTTGTGGGGAAGGGGGCTGAAATTAGGGATTTATTTGGGGTGGGAAGGCCGCGTACCCTGGCACTGCATCGCACACTTTGCTGCCACAGCCAAACGACAGCTTTGCAGGATCTCCGCAGAAAACTGGGCCAGGGATGAGATCCAAGGATGCCCAGCGAGTCTGAGCAGTGAGGACACTCTGCAGCAGGCAGGATGTGACCCTGAGGTGGCCGCTGGGCTCAGAACCACCTTCCCACCTCTATTTTCAGTTGGGCCTCTGCTCGGGATTTTGGTGGTGTCTTTGCTTTTTCCAAGCGCAAGTCAAACAAAGCCACCCACCAGCCTCAGAGGGATTTTCTCCCTCCAGGACAATTCCCCGAGGCCAACAGAGGGACGAAGTCCTTCCAAAGCCACCAAGCAGCAGCTGAGATGCTTCTCCAGCTGCTCAGCCCGAGGAGGAGCAGCCTCTCCCCCTCTGCAGCCGCTGCTCCTTTAACTGCGCCGTCAGAGAAAACACCCGCGCTGCAAATCCAACCGTGCGTCATTCAGCTCTCATTTTGATTGTTAAAAATTCATTAATGAGAGCAGATTGGTATTATATCGCTGCCTTAATTAAAGAGGGCTACGGAACAGCATTTTAAATAGCAATGTCATTTTCTAATTGACACAGCTACATTATAAAGAAAAATACTTAAACAGAACTTGAAACCGCGCCGGTTCCTTCTGATGGCAGAGCTCATTTTGGCTTCAATTTTTAATCTGCTCGTAAAATATTTAAGGGCAAGGGAAGGGATAATGTTTCTCCAGGTGTACAGTTCCCTTCCTCTGGCCCAGGCCCCCGCAAGGCTGCCAAGGGATGAAGGTTCCACCATCCAGGGAAGCTGCTGCTCCATCCTCCTCATTTAGGATCCCATGGCTGCATCCCTTCCTAAGCCCCAGGAGACTGGGAGACCCCAAGCCCCGCTCAAGTCACTGCTCCACCTGCATCCTTGCAGCTAAATCCCACTGGATATGAGTGGAAAATGTGCTTTTCTTTGCTGCTTTTCCTGGGCCAAGCATTTCTTCCTCACCAAGGGCAGAGGGATGACAAGGATAAGCACATCTGTGCCTGAGGCAGGTTCCAGCACTGCCTGGGTCCCCGTAGGCTTGGTGGGGAGGCACAGGGATGTGGGATGGGGATGATGGGGATACAGGACAGCTCAGGCCAAAAGCATCCCATGTCAGGCCACATTCAGACACCAGATCCTCCCTCTCACATGCAGACACTCTAAACCTTTTTAACGTTTCATACACAAAACTTCCTACGGCCAACAGCTAGCTCCACGCATTTAAGAGCACAGATTCCTCCTGCTTTCCATTTAGGGAAAAAATCTGGTCACCACTTCAAGCGAATCAGGGAAGAAAACAGCTCCGTACGGCTGGATGCGAATTCCTTCGCGAGGCAGCGCGTCCCCCTCTCCCCACCCCGCACGCAGCAGTCTGGGAAAGCAGCCCCTGCTCACGCCAGCAGGAGATTTTTCCACCAGCATTAGTGGAAATTAGTGGCATTAGTCCACGCCTGCGTTTCGCCAGCCAGCCGGAGTGAACTCATCGCGGAGCCGCCGCACGCCAAGTCCATTGAAACCGGTAGCACTGCGCTTTGGCCACCGCGCTCAGAACAAGCACGAGGGCAGGGTGAGCCAGAGGACAGGTTGCTCAGAGGCTTAAACTCTGGATCTAACTCTCACTCGCATTCCAGACGACCTTTCAGATCCTAGAGCCACCCTCCGCCCTGCCTCAGTTTCCCTTCTTGCCCGCTCCCTTTTTCCAGGTGCTTTTGTGGCATCGCCAGCCTCAGGGGTGCAGGGACTGGGGGGATGCTACACGGGGCTTTGGAGCATCACTCACGCTCTGCCTGTTCACAACAACTTCCAAAACCAAAACACCAGCAGCCCACAGGGTGGCTCGGCATAGCTGTGCTGTTTTTCAAAGGGGAAAAGATTTGGAAAACCAACAAGAGGGGAAACTTCTCAGCGCCTCCTTCTCCTTTGCTCTCCAAAGGAGCATTGCTCACCTCCATACCTTATGAAAAAGCGAATTTCTGCCCATGGGAAAGCAAAGAGCAGGAGCTGGCACCATACAGGACATGGTGACAACACACCAACCCCACTACTGGAGGGTCCAGTCCAACCCCTTCCCCACCCAGGCCCCCTCTGCCACCGTCCTTCCCCTGTCCCCAGCTCCCATGGCTTCCCCTCCTGTCGCGAGAGGGTGAGGCTGTCCAGCTGGCTCGTGGAGGATCTGGCCAGGCTGTTTAATCAGGGAGAGCGATTCGGCCGTAATTTCTTCTGATAAAGTATTACAGATGCTACATTTCGAGCCATCTGGCAGCAGCACGCGTTTCCTGCCTCTGCTTCTCGCGCTCTCGGGAGGAGCGGGGAGAGAGGGATCCAAAATTACAGGCAGGGTGGCAGGGCGGGCTGTACTGGGATGGGAAGGGGAGAAGGGCAGGAATTCCCAATTCCAATCCCTCTAGAAGCTACACTGCCCATCCCACAGGCACTGCTGGGCAAAGGATGGGATGAGTGAAGAGCACATCAATGTCCCCAGGAAGAGCAGAGCAAGTGGGGCTGGAGATGCTACAAGCCAGGGCAGGGACAGAGCCCTCAGACCATCCTCCTCAGCTGGAAAACCCTCCTGGAAGGGTGAAACCCCTTCTCCCTGGCTGCCCCACACTTCAGCCCCAGCACAGGCACCAGTGAGGATCCCCAAATCCCTGACTCGTCACAACATCGGGAAAATCATCTGCATCCGTGCCCAGCAGAGCAGGGCAAGCCCAAAACCAAACAGATCTGAGCCCATCCAGCCTCCCAGCAGTGAGTAATTTACCCTGAGCCGAGCAATCCGGCAGCACAGGGGGAGGCTCTGCAAACAAGAGGCAGCTCCTTCGGATTTAGCCGAGCCTGAGCAGAACCGCATTAAAAATAACTGAAGGGAAGGACTCGCACTTCATTACTCTCGACAGAACTGGGTCTTGGTCACGCCAAGGATCTGCTGGGGAGCCCCGCCTGGCATCGCTCAGGTGTGAAGCCAAAGTGATGGGAGCAGGGGGGGCTTTATTTCCCACTTCTCCCTGACCTGCTGGTGCCAAATGTAAAGATTCCCCCCCAGCCAGCATTCCCTGCATCCCTGCTCTCCATCCGCATTCCAGGGAGATGGGGATTTTGCTCCAGGAGGACTGGGCAGCACCCAGAGGCAGCAGAGATGCTCCTGGGTTGGGAAAACACGGGAGAAGCCTCGGCAGAGGGCTCCTGGAAGCTGGCAAGGATGTGTGGGATAAAAGCCCTGAAGTTTCTGTGTGAACCACAGAGAGTTAAAGGCTGGCCAAGGCCCCGCTGCATGAGCTTTATGCATATGTAGCCAACGTAACACAATTATACATTAATCTATAACTAACAGCCACGGTAATACAACATTACAGTAGGTAGATTATCCCATCTCCTGTCATTTATTATTGTTATTTGTAATCCATTTGTGTCCAGAGCTGGACCTGGGTCAGAGTGCAGTGTCCTGGCAGGCTTCTGCAGGAGAATGGAAGACCAAATCCTGCCCCACAGTGAGTCCTGGGCAGAGATCTGCCCCCCTGCTGGCACTGGGACAGCTCTCAGGGCTTGGGTTCCCAGCAGGAAGCATCCACCAGCACTGGATAAAGCCACAAGGCTCTGCCCACCCAACACTCCCCCGTGCCTGTCCCAAAATGCTGGGGCCAAACAGGATGAGGGGCTCAGCAGCTATCCGGGAGCCCTGGGGCCAGGCCACTGCCACAGCATCACCACAGAGCCATTCCAGCTGCCTTTGAGGAGAATGAACAAAGCCCAACTTGGTTCCGCAGCCACCAATTAATCTTGATCGACACCCCCCTCCGGAGTGAGTCATCCACCCGAAGCCAATTTACATTTTTATTAAATCACACAGGAAAATTAGGAGCGTTATTACTTCTCTCCGATTCAACACGAGTTCTGTGTTCCCCCACCATTCACCGTGTGGGAAAACATCCCGGCATCTCCGGTTTAACCGTTTCTTCCCAGCGCTCCCCATCCCAAAGCAGCCCTTTTTGCATAGCCTGGAACTAAATCAGGCTGGTCTTTGCGGGAGGGAAACCAGATCCCTCGAGGGAAAGAAAGCCTGACAGCTGGAGATGCTGCTTCCCTCCCAGGGAAGGAGGATTGGGTGCATTCCTGGGCATCCCAATGCACCACAGGCAGCCCCAGTGATCCAGAGCCTGCAGGGACCCTCGGGTTCAACCAGCTCTGCTCGTGTCACCCGTGTCACCCCCACAGCCCCTGCACGAAGCTGGATCTACCCCTGGAAGCTCCCAAGGAAGGAAAGGCAGATCCATCAGCACGGCAGCAGCCGTGGGGATCAATGCACATTTCCACCCATCCTTAAAGCCATCCCATCCTGCCGTGCCTGCTGCGCACAGGATTATATCATCCTCGCTGCCGCAACACAGGCAGCTAAATTCAACAGCCATTTATTTATGGTTCCCACATGATGCAAGCGGATCTGCGGGAGAGCAGGGAATGGATCTTCGCTGAAGGGATTAAACGCTGCGTGTGCACACGCCAGACCAAAGGGCTTCCCCGGGAGCAGTGCACGTGAACCCTGTGGCTGTTCAGTGGGCTAAAACAAGAGGAAGGGTCTCCTGACACTGCCTGAATTAATATTTGCCAGAAGGGAAAGCCCAAAAGCTCCCACTGGGATCACAGCTCCATCCTGCTGGGGACTGGAATGGAGAGACCTTGCTCGGAAGAGCACTTAATGGGACTGGGTCAGAAAATTATTTCCCAAGGATGAATGCTCCTATGATGGAAGTATTTCCCAAGGATGAATGCTGATTGTTTGCAAAGTCCGATCAATTTGGGCCATATTTCCTGCAGATGGAGCAGGAGGAAGGAGGGGAATTTCCATTTTGCGGATAAATTCCAAAAATCCTGTATTCTTCTCCCAAACCAGCACAAAAGCACGGTTTGAAATCTCTGCGCTTCCTGCCAGCGGGGAAGACTCCAAGTTTCAACCACACTCTTTGCAATTCAATTAGCTGCATCCTAGGCAAGGGCTGAAATCCCAAAATCTGAGCGATGCTCTCATGGCACAGGGATGCTCATGGAACAGGGATGTTCATGGCACACGGATACTTATGGCACAGGGATACTCATGGCACAGGGATGCTCCGAGCCAGCACAGCCCTTTGGGATCACACTGCTGAGCCCCAAACCCCAGCACAGCCCTTTAGGATCACACTGCTCAGCCCCACCCCCCAGCANCACACTGCTGAGCCCCAAACCCCCAGCACAACCCACTCTGCAGCTCTACCCCAAACCCCCAGCAAAACCCATTTGGGATCACACTGCGGAGCCCCAAACCCCAGCACAGCCCTTTGGGATCACACTGCTCAGCCCCAAACCCCAGCACAGCCCTTTGGGATCACACTGCTCCTGAGCCCCAAACCCCCAGCACAGCCCACTCTGCTGCTCAGCCCCAAACCCCAGCACAGCCCTTT
>VZRM01002336.1:108283-130692 GCA_013397955.1 Grantiella picta | reverse complement strand
CAGCCCTTTGGGATCACACTGGTCCTGAGCCCCAAACCCCAGCACAGCCCTTTGGGATCACACTGCTCAGCCCCAAACCCCAGCACAGCCCTTTGGGGTCACACTGCTCAGCCCCAAATCCCAGCACAGCCCTTTCCCCCCCTCCAGGCTCTCCCCTCCATCACCTCCGCAGATCTGCTGGCTCAGCAGGCACGCCTGCCCCCAACCCCACGGCGGAGCGAGAAGCGGTGCGCAGGGAGAGACAGGAGAGGGAATCCCCTCTCCAGCATCCCCTCCCATTCCCGGCAGGCGCGTTCCTCCTCGGGGGGCAGCCACGATGCAACTTCGGATTTCCCAGGCTGCCTGCAAAGGGCCTTTCGCGCATTCCTGCCGTGCCTGCAGCGCTTCTGAAGTCCTGTTTTTCCACTCCAGCAGCCCCCCCTTCCCTGTTTTCCTTCTCCGGCTGCTGACCCAGATTTCATAATGAATGAATCCATGCAGCGCTCTGCAGACTTTAATTATTTTTTTCACTTTTTCTCATCATACATTATGCATCCACCACAAAAAAAAAAAAGAAAAAAGAAAAAAGAAAAAACCAACAAAAACTAACCCACCCCAGCACAATTAATTTAAGGCTGAATGGTTCACTCCTGCCTATCGCTCACCACGAAAGGGCCTGGAAATTGCAGCACTTATTTTAGACCCTGTGTTAATGTCAGAATGAAAACAAACAGGTTCTAGGAGGCTGCGGTGCCTCAGACAGCAATGCCAACTCACGGATTTCTTCAGAAAAGAGCCAACCATAAAAAAACCAACCGCAAAAGTTGGGGGTTTAGGCTATTTTCGGCGAGAACTTGCCACATAGCTGCCCCTTCTTCCCCTGCTCCTGCCCACAAGTGGGAACTGCGGGGTTTGGGCAGGAGGGCAGTGGGGTGCAGGAGAGGAAAGAGATGCAGGGCAGCCATGGCATCAGCAGGACCAAAAGAAGCTTCCATGGGATGCCACCCGGAGCTTGGGTGACACTTGGGGAGGGAGCACCAAGAGCTGGGGCAATGGGAACAAACTTCCCCTGTTCCGCAGCACTGCAGGGACTTTGGTGGAAACCTCCCAGCTCACAACCAGCAGGATGACATTGCTTTTCCCAAGGGATAAAATTTTAATCCCTCCACCTCCCAGGCCTCAGGGAAGTCCCTGAGCCAACCTTCCCTCGGGGTGGGCTTGGGGGAAACACCACAGGCTCAGTGGCTGTGCCAGCTGTGCCCAGATCCCTGGCTGAAGACCAATTCTGAACCAATGCTGACCTTTCCAGCTGAAATTCCAGCCCTGCCACAGGCACAGGCAGCGCTGTCCTGATTTACGGATGGTCAGGATCTGCCCATCTCTACGTGCCAAGCTCTTCCTGCAGCCCTGCCTATGCAAGTCCCTTCAGAAAAAAACAAAAAAAAGAAAAACAACACAAGCAAACACAAAAGGCCCCCATTTGATCATATTCCTCTGAACTAAAAGCACCTTTGACCTAAATTTCCACCACGGGCTGGAATTCAGCCTCAGCTGGCAGTGGATTACGGGAGCACAGAGCTGGGTGTGCACGGAGAGATCCAGGACCCTGCAGCCAGCCAGCCCCAGCTCTCTGCCTCCCTTCCCAGCAGAGGGGAAGGAGGGCAGGAACCCCCAGCACGCCCTACCCAGGCCTGGAAGAGCCTGGGGTGTCTCAATTTATGTAAAGTGGAGCTAATTTCATATTATCATATGGTATTAGAGCAGCCTACCTCTCTCCTGCAGCCCATGTGCAAAATCCGCGAGCGGAGCTATGAGGAGCATATGGAAAAACATCTCCAAGCACAAACATCCACCTACGGCGTGAGCTGTCGAAAGTCACAGAGCCATCCAAGAGAGGGGGATCACAAAGGAGGTTTCAACCAAAAGCAAACAGGCCTGTGTATGTTTTTTTCCCCCCTCTCAAAAACACCCAGGGACGGAAGCTTTCCCTAAACAAATGCCTTGCATTTTTGCTCCTTCTGGCTGTTCGAAGGCAGCTCGCGGCATTCGCTGGTTTTGTTATGAAGGTAATAGCCAGAATTATTCCTGTTTTGCCATTAGGAAAAGGTTTCCATCCCTCCAAGCCAGCCAGAGGTGAGGAGAGGCTCTGACAGAGGCAGGAAGGTTTGGTGTGCGCTCGGGGAGACCGAGCTGACCACGAGGTGCCCCTGCATCCTCTGACTTTGTCAACACCTTTGCAAGAAATTTCCTGGAGAGGAGGGAGAAAGGAGATTACAAAGTGCTGACAAGCTCCTGGGATGTTTTTAGGATGCCCTGGAAGCTGTCAGGCTCTGAGGAGCCTCCTCCAGGGGCTGCATGGAGAGCAGGGATCCCATGGCACAGTCCCTGCCTGCCTGCAGGGATGCGACCGTCAGGTCACACTGGACTGAGTCACCTGAACCTTCCCGTTCCCATCAATCATTCTGGCACGAGGAACAAGTAATCCTCAGGGAAAGCTGGTTTTGGAGGCTGCTGAATTGTTCTTGGCACCGCTTGGAGAGCTTCAATTCGCTAGAAAATCCCAAGCGTTTTAATATCACCAGAATATTTGCTCACAGGATGACGAGTCCCACCACAAAATGGGATCTGGTCTCGATGTCCCCCCGTGCCAGGGACACTTCCCCTCTGCTTTCTCAATGTCAAGAGGGAAGGACGCTGAGGCCAGCCAGGGTCACCTCCTGCACAGGGTGATGTGACCATGGGGCTGTTCACAAGACCCACCTGCCTGGCCAGGAATGCTCTCCACCAGGAGCTGGAGCAGCCCTGAGCCCTCAGGGTGGGATGAGCAACCAGGCTCAGCACATCATGGCTCCCCAGCCTGGCCAAGCACCACAATATCCGTCAGACCAGGGGGTTCATCCTCACCTCCTCCCCACATCACTCTGCTGTGCCCTTTCCCAGTGCCAGCCAGGAGCAGCTCCAGACACCTCCCAAAATGTTGACTTTGGCTGTGGGCAGCCACATCTCTTCCTTGGGGCCACCTCACAGCCTGTTTTTCCTTGGCCCAGGAAAAAACGCCTAATTTTTTTTTTTTTTTGCTTTTCCTTTCTTCTATTTTAAGATCCCACGCCTAAAATTAGCTCTGCTCGCACAATGGGGCTCTGAGATTTAATCCCTTCCCCAAAAGCTGACGTTTGAGTCATTTCTACAAACCCCTCAGCCGCCAAAAGAAGTAAATAAACAAACAAACAGAGGGTGCACGAGGGCCAAACCACACCGTCCAGAGGGATTTAAAAATAGCTGCACCTGCACCAAACCATCTCCTGCAGCTAGTGAGGAGCTGAAGCACTCAGAGGGCTCCTCTCCCTCTGCAAACCCTCCCTGGTGCTTTGGGTACCACAGATTTCTCCCTCTGCAAACCCTCCCCGGTGCTTTGGGTACCACAGATTTCTCCCTCTGCAAACCCTCCCTGGTGCTTTGGGTACCACAGATTTCTCCCTCTGCAAACCCTCCCTGGTGCTTTGGGTACCACAGATTTCTCCCTCTGCAAACCCTCCCTGGTGCTTTGGGTACCACAGATGCTGCTGCAGCTCCTGGGGAGCACAGGGAAGAGGCAGCAGACACAAGACTGCCTGTGTGGGTGGTGGTTACCAGGAGCATCGTGGCTGCGGCTGCCTCCCCCTAAAATGCTCATGGGGACGGAGTAGGCAGAGATGCTCAGGTTCAGAAGCCAGTGAGGTGCAGAGAGCTTCCACGGAAAAACAGAGAGGAATAACAGCGGGACCTGAAGCTGTGCCTGGAGCCCCTGGTGACTGCTCACCACACCGACAGCAGAATCAGCCCCTGGCTCGAGGCACAGCCCTGCTGTTAATGCACCTCGACCGTGGGTGTGAGGTGGGGTAATCACACAGACCACGCTCACAGCAGAGCAATTAGTTAATATCTGTAAAGTGCCCTGGAGTTAATTAATTGCCATTAACTCATTAGCCAGATCTTGACCTCTTAAGCCCAGTTTTAAGCCCTGCCCCGCTGGGCAGGGGCTGGTGTGCTCAGCCAGCTCTGTGCATGCAGAGCCCTTGCCCAAATCACTGCCCCAGTGCCCAGGGTGCCCATCCCTGTGCCCCTGGGGGTGTTTCTGCACGAGGCCACCCAGCCGTGCCACCCTGCTCACCTCCCGGGGTGGCTTTGGGGCTGTCCCTGCGGGGACACGGCCACCACACTGAGCGCTGCCCTGCTGTGCGTGCGGGAGCTGCACCGGGGCCGGAGCCACGGGAGCAAATTCCCATCTGGCGCTGGATTACCTGCCATATGCTCCCCCTGGGAACGTGTCTGCCCAGCACGAGGGGGGAGATCACCTTCCCTGCATCCCATCGTGTCCCAGTGCCCATCCTGCCCTGCAGTGTCCCCACTGTGCTGGCACCCGAATGAGACAGCAGGGGGAAAACCTGGCAGCACGGTGACAGGGGACATCCCTGTCCCCCTCCCCGGGAAGGGATGTCCCTTCCAGCATCACCTGAGACTGCAACAACACTGCTGGGAGGATGCAACACCCGAGGGCTGCAGCCGCATCCCTTCCACGTTCCCTTCTCCACACTCAGGACAACGCTGGCCCAAAGCACGGGGTGGGAGTCTGGAGCCAGAGCTGCTCCCCCCAGAGCCCACAGCCCTGTCCATCCTTGTGGCACTTCCAGGGCTCAGATCCCGTGCAGGAGCGATGCTGCAGGACCACTGCGCAGCCTCTCAGGGATGCTGCAGGTAACAACCAGCATGGGAGGCTGGTCCCTGCTGGAGAATCACCTGCCAGCCCTCTGCAGGAAACCCCAGCATTGGATTTCACCCCAAAGAGATGCCTGTCGTGCCAGCAGCCAGTCCCACAAGCAGCAGAAACGTTTCCCTTCTCAAAGGCACCCTACTCACTGCCATGCACAGCCAGCATGCACAACTGGCCTCCCAGGGATGATCCCAGGTGGGCCATGGAGCAAAACCCACACCAGCAAGGTGGGCAGAGCCCAGACCTCACCACAGATGCCCATAATGGGGAAAGCCCAGCCCTGACTACCCCATGCCAACTCCCCAGGACACCCAGAGTGGGCAGAGCCCAGGCCTGGCCACTCCAAACCAACTGCCAGGGATGCCCATGATGTGCACAGCCCAGCTCTGGTCACCCCACACCAATGCCCGAAGATGCCCTCAATGGGCACAGTCCAGCTCTGGCCAGCTCACACCAACAATGCCCACGATGGGCACAGTCCAGCTCTAGCCAGCTCACACCAGCAATGCCCACGATGGGCACAGTCCAGCTCTGGCCAGCTCACACCAACAATGCCCACGATGGGCACAGTCCAGCTCCGGCCAGCTCACACCAACAATGCCCACGATGGGCACAGTCCAGCTCCGGCCACCCCACGCCAGCTCCAGGCCGCCCGCTGAGGTCCGGCAGCAGCCCCAGCACGCGAGACCGCAGCCTCGGGAGCAGCCAACAACAACAAACTCGTGTGTGAGCCACAAAGGGAAAAACTCTGCGAGGAAACAATATTGAGCTCGGCTCTTCCCGAGCCCGCATTGTAAATAACACCGCGTACGGGTTTGTTTTATTTGTTTTAATTACGAAAACACAGCCCGGATTGTCCTGCTGGCTTGGGCAGGCTCTGGCCCCGAGCAGGAGTGACACCCCGCTGTGGCCGGCAACCCTACAATAAACAACTGGCCCACCGTGCTTCGGCCATGCCCTGCGGAGCTCGGAGTGAGCACAACCCTCAGCAGAGCCTTCTCAGCTGCCAGGCTAGCCCAGCCCGTGGCCAAGGGCTAGCTCAGGTGGCACGCAGAGGCCAGCGGTGCCAGTGTCCGGTGACAGCTCCACAGCTGGGAGGGAAATGAGCCCCCAGAGACAGGAATATGGCACACTCCAGTGGCTGTTTCCAAGGCAATGCTGTCTGGGTCCGTCAGTCCTGCATGTTCCACCTACAAGGCTCTCCGAGATATTCATCCCTTCCTTTTTTTGCCCAACTATCTCAACACCAGCTTTTCTCGCCCGTGTCTCCATCACTGCTGCCATCGTCCTGACACACCAGGGCCATTGCTCCACACTCCTGCTGGGTGGTTGGGCCAAGCAGGAGGCACCTTCTGGAATGGTTTTCTTTGCATCAGAACAAACCTTTCCTTCTCTCGCTTCCTCCTCCTGGTCCAGCCTGGGATGGAGGGTCCAGCCCTCACCTCCCATCACATCCATCTCACTGCACGGCCAGGCCAGGAGAAAGCCAAGCAGCCCGGAGCAGAGACAAGCTTCAGACACAACCAAGTTAAAAATACATATTTTTCAGACTAAAGTTCAGTCCCCAAATGGTAAGAGAATCCAGGAAAAATGCGGCAGGCCCAGCTGGTGGCCAGCTTCCAGCACGAGCACCTCCCTTCGGAGGAATCCAGCGAGGAGTCTCGACTAATCCACCCAGGACACACCAGCATTTCTTCCTCATATTATTGGGTTGGGGCTGGGTTTTTTTTTTCCTCTTTTTCGTTTTTTTCCATCTGCTCAGCAGATTTGGCATTTGCTGGGAAGGAGCCTGCAGCTGCAGGGACCGAGGTGGGGTGTCGTGTCGAGGGGGATGGAGGGACCCCCTGGAATGCTGTGTGCTCCCGGCACCAGCCCAGGGACTGCAGGCAGGAGTGGCTGGAGAAGAAGGGACCAGTGGCTGGAGAAGAAGGGAACACCACGCATGTGCTAGATGCTCGCACCGAACAAACACACGGCATCATCCCCTGTGCCTCAGTTTCCCTGCTGGGGGGCAATGCAAGGACTTTGGGGCAATGAGGCCATCGAGGTGACGGACAGCACCGCCAGCACCCAGCAGGACAGTCCCCAAGGGTGTCCTCCAACCCCAGTGAGGACCCTGAGACCATCCCACCCCACCACTGCAGACACTGCCTCCACACCCTGCTTCTCCCCACGCTCCCTTGCAATTCCCAAACTGCACCCCAAACCCCCCTCACCTCACTCTCCACCCCTTCCTCTCCCCACTTCTGCCCCTGATCATGTCCCAGCTGTCTCCCAGGAGGATTTTTGCCCAGGGCAGCCCCACCACCCCTCTGAGCACCAGGCACATTCCTGCAGCCCCAGGCAGGTGATTCCCTTGGGCAGCAGGACGGAGATGGGACACACATGGCCTTGCCATCCACATCAGCTCCTGGCTGTTGGCAAGGAGAGGAGCTGGGGGCTCACACCTGGTCCTGGGGGGCTCAGCGCCATCCTCTCCCCAGCCCCTGACCCGGGAGGAGCCACCACTTTCGGGTCAGCAGCAGGCACTGCTCTCCCTCCCGGTGAGATGCCCCCTGAGGAATTTGCACCTCATTCCTTGACACCCGCTTTAATTATAGGTATCAAGTCAGCTTCTGTCTTTCACAAGAGCTGTGAGCCAATTTCCTGCTCCCCTTTCTCTGCGAGGGGTTCGTGAGTCACTGCATCCCTCCCTATGCAAGCAGAGGTTGGGCTCTGCCAAAGCTCCCCTCAAGGGCCAGGGCAGAAACTCCTGGCACTGAAGTTACGGGCTGTGACATCCCAGGATGATCTTCGAAATTCCAGCCCTGTTTTCCTGCTGAAAGTCACTGGGCAGCAGGGTCACTGAGACATGACAGGTACTGCCCAATGCCATGTGGCTCCAGAGCTCCCTGCACACAAGGATGCTCCGTGCTCACCCACCAGCCAGCACAACAAGCTCCTCCAACAGAAAAAGGATGATACTGTCTCCAAAATCCTCCTCCAGCAGCACATTCCTGTGCTGCAGCATCCCTGTGGCTGTGCCACTGCCCAGCAGGCTCTGCAGGGAGCAGGTACATCCCAATGCCAGCCTGGTTTTCCTCCCCAGCTGCTCCGTGGCACCACTGCCCCATCCACCCATCCCTGCCTGATGGAGCTCCCTTTGCAGGGCTGCGGGTTTGAGTTGCTGTTGTTGTTGTATTTTGAAACATAAACTCATTAATTTCAGCCTAATGAGGACTTTATTGGCTGGGGATTACCATTATTCAGCTCCAGGAGATACAAATAAACATTCATGAGCTCTACGGTCTGTGAAAGGATCCCAATCCTACTGATGGTTCCCACCACTCCATCCCCTCCTGGCCAGACAGGTCATCCCACTGCCATCTGCCTCTACCCTCCCATTCCTAGCACATTTCCCTGTGGAAATGTGGAACTGGGAACCCCACAGGACTCAGGGAAAGGACCCTGAGCTCCCAGCAGCCACAGCACGCCCCTCTCTTTGCTTTAATTTTTAATCAAGTCACGAGACGGGGCGGATGCCGCTGGAAATAAATCATCAACCACAGCGGCAATAAAAACACCCCGGCGGCCTCAGCTCGGACCTGGCAAGCACAGGAGCAGCAGCAAAGCCATCACCACTGTCCCATCGCTGACAAGGTGACAGAACAGCTCCTGGACCCTGCAGGCTGTCCCCGAGGAAACGGTGACAGGGTTGTACCAGGAAAGGAGAGGCAGAAGCTGCTACAGCCAGTCAGGCCAGCCCCGTATCAGCGGGAAAAAGGGATCCAGGATTGCAGCAGAGCCTGGGATACCTGCCCTGGGGACACACATCCCTCCTGCCTCGGGGCTGCAGCTCCCCTTTCCAGCCTCCTCCAGCCCCAGGGCCAAGGGGAAAAGGGGAATGAAACTCTGTGCGAGTCTCTCCCACGCAGGGTGCCAGCAGAGCTCCTCTGCAGGCATTGAGCAACCAGGGGACGAGGCAGCAGCGTGTCCCAAACCCTCACACCACTGCCCTCCCCACCGCCGCACCGTCAGCTCCCAGCAGCTCCTCAAGCCCACCCAAAGGGATCCCAGGAGACAAAATCCCAGGGGATTTCTCTGTACCAGGCAGGAGCAGCAGGTCGCTGCCTCCACACCAGGGTCCCTCCAGCCCCCGCCCAGCTCCCAGCAGAGGGATGTTCTCCCTTTCTTCTCCAGCAGGATTAGACACACTTCTTTCCTCTCATTGCTTTTCAAGAGAGCCTTTTTATCACTGCTGATCCCTGGGGGAAAGCTTTCTCTCTCTCTCTCTTTCTCTCTCTCTCATGCTTTTGTAGCTGGGACAGTGGGAAAGGAAGTTTTCCTTCATCTCAATCTCCGTGCTGACAGCATCCCCCAGGACCCTGAGTGCCCCCAGCAGCACCCTGATCCTGCCAGGGCTCCCCAGCAGCTCCCAGCACCACGGGAGAACCACCAGCATCACGCCCAGCCCGGAGAACGCCCTGCAAAAACCCTCCCGGAGCCATTTCGAAACCCACACTTGCGAAACCCTCGTAAAAACCCCGGGCAGAACCCGGCAGCAAACCCAGCTCAAGGCAGCTACAGGTGCTCTGCCCTCGCCTACCTGCTCCCTGCAGGCTCCCATGACATTTCCCAGCCTTTCCTAAACTGATTTTTTTTGTCTCTTTTTTCCCCCCCCCTCCCTCTTCCTGACTGCTGCGGAACAGATCGAGCCAAGGAGAGGAAACCAAAGCCGGGAGCTGGCAGGGCTTTAGACACGCACGGCGCTTTTAATGGAGCTCTCGCATGCGGACAGGGAGAACATGCCCAAGTGTGCCTGGGATCACAGCGTGAGCAGCCCGACAGCGGAACAAGGAAAGCCAGCGATCCCTGAAGTCCTGTCAAAAGCTCCGAGTACCCAAAAGTGAACTCGTGTTTTTTTTCCCACCCTCTGAGTTTTTCTCCGTGACCGAAATCAGGGCTGAGGTTGGTTCACAGACGGGGTGGTTTTTTTTAATTATCGACCGTGTTGCAATGTTTTCTCCTTATTTTTAGGAGGCCCTTTAAAACTATAGAGGAAATTATCCAGAAGAAGTTTGTTCAAACGGCCTGTCAGTTTGAGGAAGTGAAATTAAACCAGAAAAAAAAAGAAAAAAGAAAAAAAACCCAGCCCTGAATCCTAATAAATCACACATCCACACACACAAAATTGGAGAACTCCGGGCATGCCTCCAAAGCCAAGTAAATGGATGATAAACAAAACAAACCTAGCTCTGCCCGGTAATAGAGGCTTCCACAGTGGGAATTTCTCACTTCCACTCAGGGCACAGCTGGTGGCACACAGGGAGCTTCCCCACTCTCCCACCGAGCTGTGCCTGCAGGGACAGCCAGCGATGCCATCCCACGCTGAGCTGCTCTCCACGGACACAAATCCCACATTGCATGGATTTCCCTCCGTAAATCCCTTAGGGAGCACGCCCTGGCCCCGACCCTGCTGAGGGTGGATCGATCACCCCGTGACACAGAGAGGTGGCTGCTTGGTTTTGTCACCAGCACGGGTACCACTGGGCGCTGGGCTGGCAGTGGGGAGCTGCTCAGGGCTCACAGACCCACCCAGAGCAAACAAGACTCACACCTTTGGAGGGGGAAAAAAAATCTGCAAAACCAAAGCGAGGGAAAGGGCAAATGGAATAAGGATGAAGATGCTGAGATAAATCCCACCAGGCACTCAGGTGTCTAAAGCAGGAGGCAAAATCAGAGTTTGGGACAGGAAAAACAGCAGTGCCAAGGCCCCTTTCTACCTCCTGATGCAGCTGCCCATCGAGGTGGATGCTCCAGAGCGATGCCCATCCCTCCCCACCCACGGCGTTCATCTTTGAGGTCCTGAGAAGAGCAGTCCAGTGACTCCAGCACAGCCCCAGCATGCCCAAAGCAGCATTTTGGGGGGCCACAGCTGGGCCAAGAGCAGAGGGTACGACAGTGGTGACATGCAGTGGTGACCCCAGGACCAGCTGACACCGTCCCCACGACCACCCTGGCACGGCCACCAGCGCGCCCTCCCTGCAGGGACCTGACCCTGGGTGGGCAGCCCACCCTCTCCTCCACCCTCTGTTTCCCTTCCAGCACAGATTGCCACGAAACAGTTAAAGCTTTCCGAGCCGGGCTCTGCGGAGGACTCCAGTTAAAAGTCCACCGGGCATTTTCCCATGGTGGACTTTACCCCGGCGATAACACACCCGGAGCTGCCAGCCTCAGAGGGACCAGCCGCCAGCCCTGGCACAGCACAGCGCGGTGGCACTGAGGTGGGCCAGCCCTGAAAACCCGCAGGGCCCTGCACGGGGCAGAAAACTGCAAACCAGCCCCGAGAGCAGCGTCTTGGGGTTTGGCAGCGTGAGGCTGAACGGAGCGCTCCCAGAGCAGAGACCAGTGCTGAGCTATAGGTCTCACCCACCCCTGTGGGAATGGTGTCCCCAAGGAGCCCATTCCAGCATCTCCAGCCCTGAACAGGCTGTCATTTCCCCCTGGCAGAGCCCAGATATTTCTCTCCCCATTCCTGAGGGAGAGGCAGAGACAAGTGGCACTGCTGTCCCTACTGGGAACAGCCACCTGGCTCTCCTCTCTCCAAGGTTGTCTGCAAATCCTCCCTCACCAGGACGACACATACCATTTTTTAAAGCTGGGTGATGTAACCAACCCGTATTTATAATGCTGAAAACATCCCAAAGCTCCATCTCTTCCAGCTCCCGAGCACACAGTGTTCTCTTAATAAAATAATTGCAATGATGAATAGCTCTTTATAATGTTCTTCTGCAGCTACTGACAGGGCCAAGAACTGGGATGGCAAAGTCCTTCTCCTCAAATGCATCCTCAAGGTACATTCAGGATTTTACCTCCTCAAAGCAAAAAGGGCTGAAAAATTGGGGAAGTTGCTGTCAGTGCTGTTCCAAACCATCCCACCAGGCAGAGAACACTGAAATCCCTCTCCTCCAGCCCAGCCCCGTCATTGTCTTAATAATCAAGTCAGCAAATCACTGCAGGTCAATCCCAGTCCTTGGTTAAGCTGACGCAATCTTGAACCCGCTCGATGAAATCAATGCTGAGCTGCAGATCCTGCCACAGGGTCGACAAAAATCCACCCTGACGAAGGTTCCTCCGCCCAAGGGTCCGTGGGACCCCCAAAAGCAGCGCTGGGAGATTGTTTCCTGCGCTTTGGAAATCAGGCTGTGGATTTAATCCCTCGCTGCAAGTCCTCATGCGCCCGTGATTTCCACACTGACAATTACCGGGCAGGTCAATGCATGGGGGTTGACTTTTTCTTTTTTATTTTTTTTTGGTAGAGTCACTTCTTCTACCTTGGTGCTTTGAATTAGGAGTGCACTGGCTCTGCCTTCCCTTCCCACGCAGAGCTGGCTTTTACTCCCAGCCAGGGCCAGGCTCTCTGGCTGTTTTCATCTTTCTGGGTGAGTCAGTGCTCCCAAAGAGTTACAACTGAGCAGCCGAGGAAGAGCCCCTGGAAGTGGCGGCAGCAAGGGACTTGGGATCAGCCCTCATCCCAGCCTCGACAGCAGCTCAGGGGACTTCTCAGAGCCTGGGACAACTGGCAGGACCGGCTGTTCCCACCCTGCAGGCACATCCCTGCGCCCAGCTCCAGGCTCACCCCTTCCTGCCCAGCACAGGCGCTTTTCCACCCCAATGTGCTCCGTCCTCCCTCCAAAGGTTAGGGGTCCCCACATTTTGGGCAGGACTGGAGCATCCCTCTGCTCTCAGGGATGAGCCAGGATCACCCTCACCCTCCATGCCACTGCTTCCCAGGCTGCAGCCTGGTTTGCCTGCTTGTGCAGCCCTGAGAAGAGCTTTGAGGCTCTCCCAACACCGCTCCTGGGGTGCTGCTGAGCTCCACCGTTGACTGGCCCCGGGGCAGGCTACACCTTCCTGCACCTTCCAGCATCCGAGGGCAAACACAGCTGCTGCAAGGAAGAGACCTGGAGGATTCCTGGATCAGCCCAGCGTTTTGGGAAGGCGCTGGGAGAGGAGGAGCCTCCCCATGTGCGTAGGCTGGGGCTCCAGAGGGGCACCCTGCTTGCTGTCTGCCACCCAGGGCTTGCTGCAAGAAATCCCTGCCCTGCAACATTTCCTGCACACCCCTAGAGGCCGTGAAACCTCACCTGGGAGAAGCCAGACGAGGTTTTCCATGCCTGCCCAGCCTCAGCTCCCACGGCCCAGCACCGGGATAACCGGAGGAGCACCCAGGTGCCCGCAGGGAGAGGCACCCAACACCCCTTGGCCATCCCAGGCGGAAAAACACGGTGGGAAAAGCGAGCGCCCGAGCCCGACAAAGCCCGGTGGCCTCTGATTTCCACAGGCTAAACCTGCCCCACAGGTGAGGCACAAAGAGGGAGCAACCTGCCAGAAGGGAATTGCTGGTTTTCCCCCTCTGAGAGCAGGCTGACACCCCAAGGCAGAGCTGCTCTGGGGTTCCAAGGCAAAGCCCCAAAGCTGCGGGGCACGGCAGTACCGCTACCAAAACACAGCCCCAAAAATCCCAAAGCCAACGAAATCGGTGTCTCCCAGCCTTATAAGCAGCAGAGGAATGTGCTGGCAGGGTGTAATTTGGGGTGCCAGCATCAGCCATCCCCCCAAACTGGCACCTGGGGGTCCTGCTCCCCACAAGCCCCACAAGCTGTGAACTGCTGCGTAAAGTCTCCCACATTTGCACACAACAGGTACTCGCTGGCCTGGGGCCAGGCTATCTCCAGCTGGGATCAGCTAAGCCTTCCTAAGTGCTTAAATAGGGGCCTGCAGGTAATTGTGGCAGGAGCCTGAACTCTTCCCAGAGCCCCTCGGATGTCCAGGAGCACAGGGCATGGCTCACTGCAGAAAACCGGCAGGGATGGCATGGAGAGGACGTGGATTTAGGGCAGCACGGGTCACTGCATCCTGCCCTTCCAGCCCTATTCCCGGCTCTTCCAGGATCTGCCTGGGCATCCTATAAATACACGGCAGAGGCTGGGGAGAGCAGACTGTAAAGCACAAGGCATTAACACCCAGGCTGGCACGGCTGGCTCACAGCGTGCCCCAGCAGCCAGCCGCAATTTGCTTAGGGGTGCAGAAAGTTTTGGTCTGCCCCGGCAGGAAGGGAGCCTGGGTGGCCTCTGTAGGTACAGGAAACCCCTTTCTATCACGCACATCACTCTGCTTCCTCTGGATTTCTTTACCCTTTCACTCTTGGCCTGATTTATGCTTTCACACTGATTTTTGCACGCGTGCATTTCCCTCCTCCTCCTCCCCGCTCCGGTGCTGCGGCTCCACACCAGCAAAAAAGCTGGCAGGGCTTTGGCATCCGGCTGCCCCGAGCCAGAATAATCCCTGCAGGGAAACCTCCTGCTCTGCCTCGCTCCAGAGTAGCTGGGTTTTTGCAGGAGGAGGGGAAAATGCCGCGTCCTGTGTTGTTGTGCTCCGGGGCTGAGCAGCCAGCGCGCAGCTCCAGCCCACCCGTGGGATCCACGCCGGGCTGCGTGAGATGGGGAGGCACTGGAGCAGCTAATCTGGGACCCCAGGGACACATCCCAGCACAGCAGAGATGGAGATTCTGCTGCAAAGGCGCTGGGTGGTGAGCCCCAGGCTGAATTTTCCTTGCAGGCGAGGAGAGGAATCCGTGAGCAGCTCAATCCTGAGCCGTCCAAAGCACGCAGGCAGGACGCAGCAGAGAGCACCCCATCCACAAAGGGCATCCTCAGCATCCCAAGGACGTGGAGCAGCGCCCAGCGATGCCATCAGAGACAGGAGGACATGAGGACAGCGGGGACACAGCCTTGATGTCACCTAAAGGTCCTCTTGGGTGGGAAGAGGAGCAGCTTGTTCCCAGTCTCCACAGGGATCCTGGCGCAGAAGGAACAAAACATTGGACCGCACTGGGAAATGCAGTGGCTTCCTCGGGAGTGGATGGGGAAGTTGAGGTCAACAACTCCAAGGCAGTGCTGGAGCAGGAACAGCAGCACAGAGCCCAGGGAAAAGCCTGGGGAGGAATCATGGCTGAAGTCAATTCTCCAGGCCCAAACTGGGGCTTTTTAATCCATTCAGCTGGATAAATACAGAGTGTGGGAGCAGGTGGCCCTGGTGCCACCAGCCATCAGCAGGGAGGAGGGACAAGGGAGAGGAACCAGCCTGGTTTTCCATCCCTGCTCTCATGTCCTAAACCCCACACAAAGCCTGCTCAATCCTAGTTTTACAGCTGCACCATCCAGGGAAGAAAAAGGAGAAAATTCCAAAGTGAGACGAAGCCAGGAAAGCATTTCTTCACCCAATTTGCATGGGACACGGGAGGTCACCCTGAGAGCCACCAGCTCACAGGGCTCCCCCAGCCTGGCACGGCCACCAAAAAGGAAATGAAGTCGCAAAGGTTATCGCTTTGGTGTTTGACTGAGCATAAAAATCTCGCTCCGAAAACAAAAACAAGGAAGATGAGGACGGGGAGAGCGGCGAGGGACGAGAGGGGCAGCGATGCACAGCCCCAGAAAAACAGGAGAGGGGGTGCAGGGGCTCACCCCACACCACCACACACCTCCGTGGCAGGAGAGCTTCCCGGGAAGATAAATGCAAAGTCTGTTATAAAAGTTTACCAGCGAGGAAGAGCGAGCGCGCCTGACTACAGGATAGAGATGTCATTATTTTCATGCATCTGCCTTACCCAATTTTATTTAGTTGCTTTCTGCACCATTTCATGCTCATTCTGCTGCTGAGCTAGACAATTGCTTTATAACTCTAGGGTGCAATTTCACTGTCTGTGAGCCACACGCACGCGGGGGCTGCGCCGGGATGGAGCTTGGAGCTGCACCTTCCTCCCTCTCCCCCCACCCTGGGGTTTGGGAGCTCGCCTGGAGAGGAGTTTCCTCCATAAATTCGAGGGGGGAAAAAAAAAACTAAATTAAAATGCTAAGCCGCTACGTTTAATACATTCAAGGAGTGTGTAGGGGGAGCAGCCCCAGCGAGCAGCGGCTCCCCATTAAGGCTGAGCAGGATGAACTGGAGGGCAATCTGCTCTCTCACGCTACGTGAATGCGGAGAGACGGAGCCCGGCGGGCTGCAGGGCAGGAGCGCTGTGAATCACGCTGGGTTTTTATGATCAATTGAAAGTCACACTTGAACAAGTGCAGGTCAGCAGGAAGGGTTGGTCACGCAGGTGCAGTGCTCCTGCTTTCAACTCGCTCAAGCCAGCCGGTGCCTCACAGGCCTTGGGTACTTTCCTTTCCACCCCTATTCCCTGATCCTATTCCCTGATCCTATTCCCTGATCCCCCACTAAACATCCCCCCAGGCTGCAGCAGGGGCAGGGCAGCTGTAGGGTGTGTGGGGTCTCCAGAAGCAGCCCCAGCACGGATGGGATCGTGGATTTCCTCCCCACAATGTGCTTGAGCATCCCCAGCACAGCCCAGTGCCTGCTCCACACTGTTGGAGCCCACAGCTCCCCAGGCCTGATAAAATCACTCCTCTCACCCAAAAGTGGCAGTAAAAAGAAGAGATGGGTGCAGAAGGGGAGTCCAGTTTAATCCGGTAAGGACGACCAGCGCAGAAAGAGCATTTCTTGTTCTTCTACCTCCCTTTCCCAAGAGCCCCCAGCTGCACACAGCTCTCTGGGAGCAGGGCAGGGAAGCTGCAGCGCTGGCAAACCACTCTCACCCATCTCTCACACCCCCAGGAGCAGCCACACAGCTCCCCCAGCTCGATGGGATGCTCCTGGCTCTGCTCCTGCATCCCATCCCGCGCCACCTCCGCGCCTCGGGGTGGATTTTGGCTGGAAGCTCGCCCCCTCCTGCACTTCTCCTTCCGCTCTTGCCTCACCACAGCCATTGCCTCACTGCCACTCCGGAATGGGCACGTAGGAGACGCGCTGCCCACAACAAAATCGTCTCGCAGCAGCCCACAGAGTTCACAGCAAAAACAAAAAAAAAAAAAAAATTACAGAAGAAAGAAAGAAAACAACTCTCCTCCAGCACTCGCTTGTCAGCCAGAAATGGAAAAACAATAATCAAATGTTTCTGCCTTCCCGCCCAGCTGAAACGAGACGGGGCATCCCTCCCTAATCCGCTCCTGGCAGCACAAAGGATCTGCTCCGGAGGCTGAGGGGGCTGTAAATCTCAGGGGGCTCCCTCAGCTCCCCCTCCCTGGGCTTTTTCCTTTTTTACTTCCAAGTCTGTAAAGCTGAAGAAAGCCAAAACTCTGCAAAAGAGGAGACCATGAAAAGTAACAAGCAGCTGGGAATCCCATTACCATTTTATTGGTCCCCAATACCACTATTGCCCCTTTTATCTCTTGGCTCTGCAGAGATCCTGCGGCTGATAGGATCCAGGGAAAGGCTCAGGGCTCAGACAAGACCCAAACCCAAATACACAACCAATCTCCACTCACAGCCCATCCAAAGCAAGACGGTAACCCAAAAATCAAACCCCCCATGCTTTGAAAGAAGGATCAATGACCACAGTGAGACGGATTATCTCCTCCTAGAGCAGAAGGGGATGCCAGCCATCATCCCGATGCTTCATCAACCCAATATTTAGGGTGTTTTTTCCTTGCCGTGTGCTTTGGGAACACCTGGCTCACCCACAAACCCCACCTGGGAGCTCTTCTTTGCTCCCGGGCCAAAAAGCAGCTCGGGAGGGAGTTTTTTAGACCCTGCAAAGGCCAGGAGAGCTCGGTGGAGCTGCGATCCCAGCCGAGGTTTCACAACCACCCCACGCCCTCGCTGCCGGCCCCATTCCCAGCTCAGACACTCCAGCCTGCCTCAGTTTCCCACCCTGGATCTGTCCCATCTGGGCAGACGAGAGGAGTTTTGACGGCAAGACCCAAGATCCATCCCCTCCTGATGTGCAGAGGCAGGAGCTGGCACGGGCACCGCTGCAATCGGAATTACAGCCCCAAGGTGCAGCCTTGAAACTTTTACTGTGGATCACAATGAGAGAAAAGGGGAAGAAAGGCGGGGGGAGAAAAAAAAGCCCAAGCGTTTCGTGCTTACCAATGGTGTGTTTGAACAGGATTATTTTTTAACTCCACGTTAAACAGAATTTCAAAGGAGAGGAGCTGCATTTGGGCTTAATTTGAGCCCTTTCTTCCCTTTCTCACAAGGGAATTGTTCCCCGTTTATCTCAGAAAACACCCTCCATTTTGAAAAGCTCCCTCTCCTCTAAATAAAAACTCAGGTTGTTTCCTTGACTTTGCCTTGCTTTTTCTAAGCCAAACGTTGTCAGAAAAGGCAAGTTCCCACAGCCAGTTTCCATCTCAACAATAGAGCATTTTCCCAGGCTAAATTGCTTCTGTCTGAAAATCTTCTGGCAGTTCGAGCTGGCTGGCATGTGTGGGGATCCTTCTGTAGGGTTTTTTAAATCCTTATTTGCAATATTATTTCATCTGCTGTGCGCTGCCTTGATGTTCGAGCAGCCTTTGGAGAGACACAGCCGCTCCTCCCTCCTCCTCCTCTGTCCTCCCTCCAGGCACACGCTTCCCTTTGAGGAGGAGGAGAGGGGAGAAATAAAATAAAAGACAAGCAAAAGAGGAGAATGTCAGAAAGCTGCTTTTTGTGTGCGCGTCAAACGTTCAAAGTTATTCCAGAGTCTAGTCTTTAAATGTAATAAAATACAGCAACTCCTGACAAAATCAATTAAAATAAAACCACCCAGGCTGCCTCCCCTATTGCTTTGTAGCTCGACTGACTCGGAGAGCCCTCCTGGGCCTTTTAGGAAGCAATTAGGGAAGTGCTGGGGTTGGATCCGTTCTGCCGAGCATCCCTGCACAGTGCTGAGTTCGAGAGCAAAAACAAAGCATCTCTGATCCTTCTGAGCATCCCTGATCCTTCTGAGCATCCCTCCACAGCCCTCAGCACCCCTCTGCACTGCCCAGATCCCCCCACAGCCTAGCTCAGAGCGAGGAGAGCCCCCAGCTCCTTCCCCTGCCACGGGAGGTGATGACGGCTCAGACATGGGGACTGCAGCCAGAGAAGGATTAATTAGAGCCCAATTAGATTGCCCAGCTCGCAGGGAAGGTCCCTGCAGCCCCTGGCCAGCAGGGGATTGAGGTATGCCAGGCTTTGGCTCAGTGGAGGAGCCCAGCCAGGGCACAGGGACCCCTTGGTGTCCCCTAGCCATCGCCACCCCCCTCGCCAAGGGCCACCACTTCTCGCTGTCTCACTCCCGGGATATTTTTAGCAGGAATGATTCGGGGATTTCAGACAGCCAAGAGCCTCGGGGAATACTCTGAGCACACACAATCCCCGGGAAAAGGCACCAGGATGCTCACAGAACACGCAGACAAGGCAGGAGCAAAGCAAAGCCCAAGCCCTGCAGCACCCACAGCTCCTCTGTTTATTTCTTCCCTCAACCATCCTGCAAAAAACCCTAAAAAAAACAAAATCTGGCCGGGTGGCAGGGCTCTGGCATATGGCAACCCACCCCTGCTCCAGAACACAATACTCAACAAAAAGGTTTTTAACCCATTTCTTAATAAATATTTATTTTCGCCTTGAAGATGTGGGTGGGACGAAGCCAGGGTGTATTTTCCAGTGAAATGTTTTGATTCCCCCCTCGGTTTTTTTTTTTTCCCTCAACAGGAGCAAAACGCCAATAATAATATTTGCAATGAATAACTCAAATTCTGTGGCTTTCTCCCCCGCTCTCTTTCAAATAAATAAAATGCCCTAAATTCGAGAAATGCAAACGCTCCCTCCAACACAGCAGGACGACGTGGAATAAACTCGGGGACGCTCTGAGGATTTACTTCACCATCACTGAATTTCCAGATTCTGGAAAAGGCAGAAACTCCTTCCCAGCTTGTTTTGCATATGTCAACGAGGAGAGGTCGAGCTCTACACGAGGCTCCAGCAAGAGAGAGCAGGACACAACCTGGCTTTACCTCCTGCTCCATCCCACAGAGCCAACCCCAAGTGGGGCAGAGGATTCCTCCCTCCTCACCGGGATGCTCAGACCATCCTGCATCTTTCCGAAGCTCCCCTCCCGGCGGATTTTCACATCAGCCGCGGCTTTCTGAGGATTTGAAGGGCAGAACTGAGCCTCGTGGCGAGATCTCAACCCAGACAGAAGATCCCACGGAGGATTTCCGTGCAGCACCCAGGCTCATCCCAACCACACGCCCAGGGGACGCGGGATGAAGGTGCCTGATGGATGCTCACACCCCACACGGAGCAGCTCCTAGCCATGCACAGGGGGTTGTTTTGCTGTTTTTCCCCAGGAGCACGGCACGGACAGTTCTCACCCCACATCCTGAGCAGCTGCAGCCAGCCCTGGCACGGCTGCAGGGCTGGGAAGATGAACACACAGAGGTTACAACCCGCTGGAGTGACCTCCGGAGGGAAGCGCCGGCCTCGGACACCCATTAACTGTTTCTTCCCCCTGACAGAAGGCTCCCTGAGCTCACCACCCCTGTTCCCCCCTCTGGAGACACCCAGGGAATTGGCAAAGGGATTGCTAAAGTCAGAGCCTTGGGGACAAGCAGACACCTGAAGAACCAAGTCCCTTTTTCGCACATCAGTGCCCAAGCTGGCACCATGAAAGCCTGACCTGGGCATGTGCACCCCACCAGAGGTGATCCCCACAGCCTCAAAAGCACTTGCACCACAGATTTTTCAAGATCTTCCTCCTCCTGGAGCCCCGGCACAACACAGAGGAGCAAAAGCAGGACAGCCCTGAGCAAGCTAAGCCTAGTAAAGGCAGGACTGCAACTCCAGATGGCTCTAAGGCAGCATCTGCTGGACCCTGAGGTGTTTTAAGGCTCAGCAGGGCTGTGGAGGTGCCCACAGACCCCAGGCTGTCCTGGCACTGGGATGGCAGACAGGTGACAGCAGCCAGCCTGGGAGATGCCCAGGGACTTGCTGTCCTCACAGGGAGCCTCTGGCTGGCATCTGCCAGCAGCTCTTCAGAGAAGCAGGAAAATGAGATACTACTATTAAAAGTGCCCAGTGCTGGCCCAGCTTCCAGCCATGACATCAGCGGGGTTATCTGAGTCGAACCACGGGCAGGACTTGGCCAGGAACCACCACCAGGTTGGCCTTGTTGGGCCAAACCGGGCTGAGGTTTTGACGGGGACGCAGTAACAGAGTAGGATTTTGGCCGTGTTGCTGCTGTTCCTCAGCTCAGGCCCTGTGCTGGTGTGTAGAGAAACAAACTCCACAAGCTGGGCTGGTTTCCTCCCAAAAATGACATGGCATGGGGCTGGCAAAACACCCCAGGACTCTGCAAAGTCAGGACCTGGTGGGTTTTGGACAATCCTACCTCCAAAGAGGCTCACTCAGTTCCACCCTGGTTTCCCTGGGAAGGTCTCTGTTCCCATTCCCCTCAATCCTACAAACTGCCCACAAGCTAAATTTTAGACACAACCTGCCTGCACTGCCCGGAGCAGGACCAAAATCTGCCCCTTCAAAACCTGCAGCAACCTTTGCAGCCAGAGGGATTTTTCCCAATCATCAGCGATCAAAGAGCAGTGGATAAAGTTGGGGAGTCTCTCCTGCAGCAGACACAATCCCAGACCACACATCCCACAGGCAGACGAGATTTTTCTCCTGAGACAAGGACGAGAAGTTTTAACCTCTCCCAGTCCTGGGGGGCTGCCCTGTTTTCCCTGGGGATGCTGCTGGTGTGCTGCACAGTGTGTGGCACAGCCCCACCATGCCCACATGTCTAAATGAGCAGATTAATCAGTTGTTTTCCACTTGCACCAGCGTGAAAACCTTTCCCCGAGCCAGCAGTGACACAGAATCTCCCCCCTCCTACCAACCTGACTAATAACACAACACATTTTTTAGCATTTACAGCATAACAGGAGAGCTCACGACTGGCAGAAAACGCATTTAACATACACAGGGGCCTGAGCCTGGCCGGATCAAGAGAGGTTTGGAGTGTCTTCCACAAGAGCATCCAAGGAAATGTGAGTCCCCCCAAACAGCCAACCCTAAGGTTAAACCACTCCAGTGTGGCAAGAGAGGCACCTTCTGCTGGCATGAACTGCACCCAACCAAGACGAGCTGGTTGGATTTGGAATCAGGACCCACTCTGGGACACACTGCAGAGAAGATGCTTTCAGCCCCAGCAGCAGCTCCTGGGTTAGTCAGGCCAGCAGCATCTCCCACCTCCCAGCCCAGTAAAACTGTGGTTTTTGGGGGAATGGAGATGCCAGCTACAGCTCTGCCATCCCACAGGGCCAGGGTCTCCCTGCCAAAGCCCCCAGACCACCACAGCCCTGGAAACCCTCCCCGCTGGCTTTGCTTGCTGGAGACCTTGCGATGCTTGTTTGTATTTATTCTGCTCTTTGAAACTGAAATTGCAATTTGTAAACAAAACAAGCAAAAAAAAAACAAAAAAAAAAAGGAAACAAACAAACAAACAAAACACACCACCACAGGCTGGAGAGGCTGAGCGGAGATTTAAAGCCCAGAAAAGCCAGAAGGGATGGTCTCACTAGCCACGGCTCGCTCGGCTGGAAGCCACCGGGCTGAGCGGGACAGGGATGGCAGCATTCGCCCCTCTTCCCCCTCGCCCGGACTCGGCGCCAGGCGACTTCGCTCCAACTTTTCTTCCCCCCACCCCGAGCACTGAGCTCTGCAATATCACTTCTCCTGGAAGCGAGACGCAGGAGGCATTCGCCCTTACAAGCCAGGACTTGACTCAGTCACCCAAACGATGGCAAACTCCGGCTGGAAAATAAGGTTTTAAAACGCAACT
>VZRM01002336.1:95392-106198 GCA_013397955.1 Grantiella picta | reverse complement strand
GGGAGGGGGAGAGCAGGGGTGCCTCGAGTGATGCTGAGCGATGTCAGCTGTGCCCAGCCCGGAGCAGCCAGCGAGCCCCGAGCCCTGCCTGTCCCCGGGGTGTGTCACACGGCGGGCAGCGCTCAAAGCGCGATTTATTTCATTTCCCATCGATGAGGCACAACAAATAACTCTCTGTGCTTGTGTGTGTGTGTGTGTGTGTGTCTGCAAACTCTCACCTCCTCGGCACCGCTGGCTGCTTCCCAGAGCCTCTGCCCCCCTCGCCAGGCAGGCCTCCAGGTTTAATAAATGATACTCAGCCCTGTAAGAATGTGTATTAGTGGCTTGATGGACCAGAGCGACTCCACTATGCATGAAGCATATTAAACATCGTATCGACCCTCGCTTTCCATGGCCCTAACATGCATAGCAAACAGGCTGGGGCCACTCTGCAGCTGCTCACACACGCCGGGGAGCAACGCTGGAGGGACACCAGGGCCAGCTGCTGGGGGGTTCTGCTGGCACAGGTAGCTCCCAGCGCAGAGCTTGGCTCTCCAGCGAGTGGATTGAGGGAAATGGTGGTGGTTGGGACAACCAGGGTTGCCCCAGACGCTCTGCCATCACCTCCGTGTGTGGCAGATCCGTGGAACGCTCCCCGGCCTTATCTGCCCTGATTTATTCTTTAATTGGCAAAGTGTCTCGTGCCGTAAATATTAGCGACTGAGCAGCTCCTCCTACTATAGAAGCGAGGCCTCTTATCTGCCATCGCCGTATCCCTGCCTGTCACTGCGTGTCCTTATCGCTCTATCTCGTGCCTGGGATCTCGAGCCACACAGGAGAATGTCTAGAAAGGCCCTAAACATCTGGATTTCTCCTACAATTCTTCTGTTGTAGGAGAAGAGAAGACCCTGCCCTTCCTCCAGGGCAAAGCCTGGATGAGGGGTACACAGCTGGCAGATCCCAGTGTGGAGCAGTTTGGGACCTCTGCCACCATCACAACCCATTTTTTAGGATAAAAAAATCCAGATCCGTCCCAATCCACGTGAAGAATAAAAACACCAAAAGGACCCATCTTGTGTCAGGCAAGCGGCTGCAAACTGACACTCAGGCGGGGCTGCAGAAGTTAAAACAAAATAAAGCATCTTGGATCCTTTTAATCCTCTGCTCCTGTAATTTCAGCATGTCCAAACAGATTTTGGTGTGTGTTTATAACTGGTAACTTCATTTGCTCCCGGGCTGGGACCTTAAATGCCAAGTTTCATCTCTAAGTCAGTTTTTAAGAGTGAGTTACCTTAACTCCTGGGAGAGAAGGGGAAAAGAAAGGAAATACACAAGGATGTAAAGGAAATCTGGGGGTTGTCAGAAAAAGCAGGTTCAAAGTCTCTGAGAGGGAGTCAGGGGGGCCAAAATCATGGATTTTCTCTATGAATACCTGTGTACAAACTGACAGCTCAAAGGAAGAAATCATTTTCCTGGTACACAAACTAAAGCTCATCTGTCTGATAAAGGCAAACACCCCTGGGGGCACAGCTGGGCTCTCACCTGCCTGTCCCTCCCCTGTGGGTGCCCAAAAAACCCAAGGCCTTCAGAGCTTTGTTCATGTCCACCACCAACACATGGGGTGGGATTCTGGCCCCAAATGCCCAAATCCCAAATCACCCGCAGCTCCATGGCTGCAGCACATCCCAGGGCTAGGAGAGCCAGGGCTGAAAATCCACCTTTGCAGACTCCAGCACATGAAATTACCATAACCAGGACATTTCACGCTCCTCTCCCATCAAGCTGTTTAGCGCAAATTAAATTTCTCCCTAACCAGGCTGTAACAGTTCACGTTAGATGTGGATCTAAATGTTAATTGCAGTGACAATAACAGGTCTGATCCTGCAATCCTTATTTGGGTAAAACCTCCCACAGAAGCCAAAGGAATTTTGCCCCAGAGAAGGCAGCTGGATGCAGTCCCACATTTCCAGTCTCTTGAAGATGCCAGAAGGTAAGCCAGGATATTTCTGTGATGTTACAAACCTTTCTCCTCCCTTCCACCTCCCCTGAGTTCTTTAATGCACTATTAATTTAATAAGCTGCCTAATGCTGCGCTCACCTTCAGCCTCACACTTCCAGTAAGGACTTCAATCATCACGGGGTGTGATGGGGGAGCACATTCAGGTAATTTTGGCAGGTCATTGCCTTGTACATCTGGTTGATGCAGGGATGCTTGAAGGTCCTGTGCTGGCTGGGAGAGCTGGGAAAGTGCTGGTCTTGTCCTCTCCAGCCTCGGGTGATGCAAACACCCTTTAGCCTGGGCTCCTGAGGGAGGCAGGCTGATAAAACAGGAGAATTTGGGGGGTTCCTGGCCTCATCTGAGCAGCTCTCAGTCCCAGCACTCAATTCTGGCTGAATTTGGCAGAGAGAGGTACTTTGTTCATCAGATATAGAAGTAAAATAGGAAAAGGCTTCTCCTTCCATCTCCACACTCCCACCCCGTTGCCATCCCATGTACTCCAGACCTTTGGGGCAAAGGGATCCAGGTGCCTGTGGGCTTCAGCAGGAGACAGGCACTGAGATGGTTTGGGAGCTGAGAGGGCTTTCAGAAATGGGCACCTGGGCCCAGTAAGTGAATCTGGAAATCACAACCTCTATGATTTTTGCTAAGTGGTTCCAGCTAATCTTGTCCATAACCCAGAACTATCTGATGGGACACAAGAGCAAAACCTGCTGTGCTTCCCCTACTGTTTTATGCCCTCCTGCACAGCTAGGAAAAAAAAATTAAATCTGTTTTCCTGCCTGGCTGCATTTTGTTACATATTAAAGAAAGAATAAATGGAAAATCTGAGTGAGAGAATAGAATAAGCTCATGGGCTGTGTCTGGGCTCCATCTCCACCTGGAGTCTGTGACAGGAGGCCAGAGGTGCCATGATGTGGGAGCAGGGGTGGCTGTGGCCACTGGCATGGGGCTTGTGGCCACAGAGTCCCCCCTGAGCAGGCAGTGTAGGACTCCAGTGATCTGTTTGGGTGTGAGGGCTGAGAACCAAATCCAGCCAAGCAGAGACACCTTCCACTCATGCAGACTGAACCAGATTTTCCCAGGCTTGTCCTCAATCCCAGTAACCTGCTCTCCCCGAAGCCACTGCAGCTTCCAGCACCAGGATCTGTATTCCCTGTGTCTCCCAGCAGAATTAGGGTGAAAAGTCCCCCCATTGTGGGGAAAAGTCCCTCCTTCCTGCCTGGCTCTGTAGGTGTTCAGGACAGGACCTGCCTTGTGTTCTCAGGGGCAAGAGGAGCTCACATGTTGCTTTTCCTCCCACTAGGACGGAGAGAGAGACACAGCAAGACTTTGAGGGACAAGTCAGAGCCCCTGGAGCCTGAAAGTCCCCAAGCAGAGTCAGCAGAGCCTTGCCAGGACTCTGAGCATCCCTCTGACACATCCAAACCCATCCAGCTGCCCAGGGGGCTCCTGCTCCTCAGGGAGACCCTGCACAAACAAACCAGCAAAGCTCCAGGACAAGACATCTCTGTCACTGCTGCAGATCCAAACAGCCTTGTTTTGTTTCCCAGCAGCTTTTAACAGGCTGATGATGTTTGTTTATGAAGTGAGATGCACATGATTTATTTGATCTGCTGGAGAGCCTCATTCCCACGCCAAGGACAGGCAGAGATGCTGCGTTTTCCCCTCTTTTTGTGACTGCTCAGATAAAATCCTCTATTGCACAGGCAGAGCACAGGGTTGCACTCTCAGCTGCTTCAGAACTGGACGTTAAATGCTTACTGGAGACCTCCAAACTCCAAACCATGAGGCTGCATTTGTTCTTGTCTGTCTCTGCACATAGAACAAGTGTTAGTAGAGTGTTCAGGCTCTCAAAACAGGTTTGGGGAAAAGGTCTCAGGGCACCTGATCTCTTGTCTGGATGCAGCTTGAATAATCCCGAGGGAGGTTTCTTCCTCTCCTCGTGCTTTTCTGGTGGATTGGGTTTGGCGTGTCTCACCTGGCTTGCAGGGACAGTGGTTTAATGAACTGCTTTGCAAAATGACTTTACAAATGGAGAGTCTACTTTTGCCTTTTTTAACACCTGGAGATCTCTTTATTCCAGCTCATCACCCAGACCAGGGCTTGGCTGCCAAAGAAGGCAGCAAAGAAAGCATTAAGGGATGGAAGATGAAACGCAGCACATGAGCTGTGAGATTTACAGCTCTGGGGGGAAAGCACACGGAGAAATCACCCGTCCTGCCAGTGGCACAGCAGCCAAACCCTCACCTGATGGGAGCTAGGAGCAGCTCAAGAACCAGGCAGAGCCTGGGCAGCAGCTGAAGCTCATCCCACACTGCTCACACAGCACCTGATTTACACCAGGGCTTGAGGATGTGACTCAGTCACTCCGAGCTCCTCTGCTGGCCTTCTCCTGGTCCCTGCATACAAAACACTTTGCAAATGAAGTGTGAAGATAATATGCTTTATCATGGGCATTTATTACCCGTGATTGTTGAATAAATCTCCCTCCATTCACATACATATACATAAGGTGTATATAAATATGCAGTATCCGGCAGTACCCAGAGCCTTTTCGATGATGTCAATGTAGCCCCCATAAAGATAGTGGGAAATGATTCATAATATTTATATGACAGACATGATATGAACTGTAATAGCCTGTTGGGATCGAGAATATCCATAGGTCTCTGTCAGCCACAAATGTGATTTAAATATTATATATGTGGCAACTGTAGCATTAGTAATATGATAGCTGTTATTGATAGTGGTCATAAAATGCAGTAGTTTTGCGCTGAAGAATGTGAAAAATAATCTAGTGGTTTTCCTAATGGTCTTCCCAGCAACGCACTGAAAGGAAGTGTACTTTCAATGCCTCCTTTTTTCAATGCCTCCTCCTCTCCTCCCCCCACCCCAAATTACCATCGCATTCTATCAGATTACTGCCAGGGCCATATTTTACTCTGCTGATGTCAGGTCGTGGCATCTCATCCCCCCTGGGGCTGTCTGGGGAGGGCAAAGGGTCCCTGCAGAGCTCTGGGGCTGTTGTTGAGGCTGTGTGTGCTGTTCTGGTGCCTCCTCTGAGCACAAGGAGCAGCAGCAGAGGGGCTCAGGGCACTGGTGCCACTCTGGGGGTGAAGCCTGGACCATGGCAAAGGGTTCTCAGCCAGAATAAATCAGCACAGCCCTGCAAAAACAACACAGCCTCACTGATTTATGCTCACTAGGCTTGCCAAGGGGGGCTCTGGCCTTCAGAAGTGGGAGTGGAGCATCTGAATCCTCTTCCTGCCCTCCACACCCAAAGCCTGCCCCAGTCAGGTGGACTGGAACATCCAGGGACAGCAGCAGGAGGGTGGATAAAAGCACTTTGAACCTTCCATGTGCACCAGGGCTTACCTGGGCTGGAGCGCAGGAAAGCTGGGAGAGCTGGGGGTGACACCTCTGACCCCAAGGGATTTGCTCTTTGGCCACCACACACCTTCTTTAAAGGCTCCTCAGGGCACAGCACGGGGCTGTGGGGAGCTGAGAGGCCCCTGGCCATAAAACCACCCCAAACGTCCTTCCATCACTTCCAAAGCACTTCCCTCCTGGCTGCCAGCCTACCTTCATCCCCCCAGCTCTGTCCCAAGAGCAAATGGGAGGAGAAAACCCCTCCAATGCAGGACAAACCAGTGGCTGCCAAAGCAATAAATTACACCAGTGCCTGGATTTTCCCCATTAGCAGAACCAAGGGATGATGAGACTGGGTGGGGAGCCTAGCTCAGGGTCCCTTGAATGCCACAACCCAGTCTCACCCAGCAGAGTCTGGGGGGATTCAGGAGCCCAGAAATGATATCTGGTGTCCATCCAGGGAGCTGCTTTCAAAGGGAGTCTCTCACAGGGATCAGGTGCTGCTCCGAGGAGTTAACCCAGGGTGCTGCGGGTGTCGGGGGGCAGGAGCAGCCTGGGAGGCAGGGATTGGGATGCTGGCTCCATCCTTCCACATCACAGGGAATAAATCCAGGCAATGAGATGTGCTCCAAACACAGCAGAGCTCAGGGCAAAGCATTGATCAGCTCCCTCGTGTGTAGCCTTAAAAAATAAATTAATTAGGGTTCTGTTAGCGGGGCTGGGCAGAGAGCCCCACGTGTGCTCGGCACTAACGAGGGGTATGGGGCTGCAGGCTGCCCTCTCCCACCCCTCTCCTGAGGGATTGCATTCCCCAGGATTACATTTCAATATTTTAAAGCGAACAGGATGCGCACGTTTCAATTTAATCCAAAGCACCAGGCTCTCAGTGGACAGAGCTGGGACCGAGGAGGAGTTTGTGCACAAATGGGAGAAACTGGAGTGAGGAGGGGGTGCTGATGGATTTTCCCCCCAAAAAAGAGAGGGGAACAGCAGCCCACCCTCTCCATCAATGCTCACATCCTGGCCTCCCTCCTGGCTGATCTCTTCCCATGCATTTGTAACTCTGGCAACACATTTTATAAAAGGAAGCAAAAGTCTGTCGGAAAGTAAGAGTCCAGGTGGAATTTAATGACAGTTTTCTCCATCATTTGCATTGCAAGGGACCTGATCTTCCTCTTCCCCACCCCGGTGTGAGCCAGGCATTGCTCCAGGGAAAACCATGGGCCTATTTCTGCTGTCGTTTCCACAAGCATAAATCAGGAATTTACTCAGTTGAAATAAGTGGAGCTGCCCCAGTGTAAAACCAGTGTGAGCTCGGAGTTACAGTGCTATAAAAGCAGTGTGGGGTTAGAATCAGCCTCGGTATTTATGGAGACGGTTTGAGGAAAGCCATGGGCAATCAGTAATATTGGGAACAAGCAAAGAGAGAAAAAAAAAGCCATGTGATTTCCTGATGATTTGGAAAATCAAATCCTCAAGGCCAGCACTTGTATTCCTTCCTCCACTGTGCTGCCTGTTCTGGTGAGCACTTCTGCCAGAAGAGCCTTTCTGTATTATTCCTCTTCTGGGTGACGCAGCTGCGAGATGCTCGCTATGGAAATGCCGTATAAAAATAAATTGAATCGAATTAGGGAAACAACTAAAGTAATTTCTTCTCTGTCCTCACATTAATCCATTTAGGTTGATTCTCCGGGTGCTCCAAAGGGGATTTGCATTACTATCCTGTCAGCAGCCACAGTCCCTTCCTCTCCGCTCAAACAAGCCTCGGCACCTCCTAATTCGATGTCTTTTTATTATTCTCCCCCTCTGCCTGCCCCTGCATGGAGACTTCAAGGAGATTTTTTTCCAGGGTGATTGGCTTCCCTGGCAGGTTGGATTAAGGCGCGATTTGCTCTCAATTGTGACGTTTTAGCGAAATTCATTTCGGTGGGGGCATTAAGAAAAGGGAAAACAAAAACCATCTTGTAAATGAAATAATGACGTGTGAGGCCCGAGATCTAATGAGAGGCGTATCAGTGGCAATCAGAGTTGCTAATGGAGCCCGTGCATTGATATCTGCTCCGAGGCAGTCACGGCAATTCCGGCGTCACGGACACGGCGGAGGCTGGGACAGCATCCCCATCCAGCACGGATTTCTGCTGCCCTAAAATTCTCTACGTTGTGTTTCCGAGAGGATGAATTCCAGAAAGTCCCAGGGCCCGGGCTGTAAGTAGGTCAGGCGAGATGTTCATCGCCACGGTCTCATATGGCCTCGCAGTCTCTGTGCCCTGCGGCGAGGATGCAGAGCAAGCAGTAAATAGCGCAGGGCTTGGGAAAAGGGCTCCATCCTCCCGCCAGGATCGGCACAGGGGGCTGGGAATGGCTATGGAGACACCCCAGAGCTCGTCCCCAAATGCTGGGGTGGCGCTCACCCCGCTGGGGGACATTCTGGAGGTGGCTCTGGTCCATCCCTGCTTTGTTCCCGCTGAGTCTGTCAAGGTGCACTCGGGTATTCCCACAAGCGAGTAAAGGAGCTGCTGCATCTGCAAAATCTTGCCTGCGTTATCCCGGGAAAATCACCACGGGGCGTGAGTAATTCACCCCTTGATGCAGGTGAGGAGCCCTGCTGGTGTGGGCTGAGGGACAGCACCGCAGCACAGCCACCCCTCTCATCAGCTGAGGGACACGCTGGGGGCAATGCTGATTTTTTTCCTCTTCTCAGTTGGTAAAAAAACCCAGGATTTGCCATGAAAAGGTGGGAAAGCCCAGAATCACCCTCAAACTGGGATAGTCCCCAGAGCAGGAGGTCTTGAACTTGGTTCTCTCCCTCTGCCCCAAGCCCTGACCTCTGCACTGTACAATCCCCCATTTCCTCCTCCTCCAGAAACCAGGAGGGTTCCTCTGCTCTGTTATTTCAGCCCTTTGGAATTTCCCTGCAAAAATGAAAGTCCACCAGAAAAATTCCCTCTTGGCCGTGTTGCACACCAAGAGGAGCAGGCACAGGGGCTGTGCTTGCCCAGGGGGCTGTCAGTGGCTCTGGGGGCACAAACCCTGCTCAAATCTGCTAATTCTGCTCCCACCCTGCCCGTGACACCTCCAAAAGTGCCACAACTTGCTTTGGAAGAGCAATGCCAGGATCATTCCCCTCCACAGTTCTCATGCCTCCCTCTCCCAGCGCCGTGATTTCCAGGATGCATCCCGGAATCCGGATTGCCAGCTGCTGACACTGCACGTTTGGAGGAGAGAGAGATGAAGCGCAGGGATTTCCAGTGTAAATCGTGGGACAATCCAACATAAACATTTCGAAAGAGATGGCAGAAGGGGGGATGGAGAGCAGCGTTGTGGGGAGGCAGATTCTGCTGCCATTTACTCCATGGGGAGCCAAACGTCACTTCCCAGCCTGGAGTGACCTTGGCTGATTCCCCCACTTTTACTTGGATTTTGAGTAAAATCCATAGTTGGGTCTGACCCTTGAGGTCTTGCTTAGTGAGCAAGGCTGGAATTCCAACAGACTCTCTTCCTGGAATATCTTGAAATCTCTTGGTTTCCTCCCCCAGCCCCTAATAGTGACCCCAGATCCCAGGGGTTTGTGCCCCCCTGGCACAACTCTGCTCCACAAACAAAATAAATCCAAGCTCAGGCTCAGTCTCAAAGTGTTTGGCACAGCCTGAGAATGAAATGGCCTTGGATGGGCAAGGCAGGTAATGATTCCCTTGGCTCTTTGGGAACATCTGGGTTTGCCGCTGCTCCAAGCAGTTTTTGATCCTGCTGAAACGCAGTTTGTGCTCCACCATGCTCCAGGAAATATTATCATCCTAAAGAAATACCAAATATACATCCCAGAGGTGCACAGAGGGTTCTGTTAAACGGCAGAAGAGATAACTCCACTTGACAGAGCCCAGTTCAGCACCAGCCACAGGAGATGAGCGATTTGCCTGTCATCCCTTCTGCCACTGAACTTTTTCAGCAATGATGAGGAACATGGAAGGCAAGGACTAGGACAGTTTTATTTCCCATGACTGCTTTTTCTCAAGGATCAATGATTTCAGGGGTTTTTGCCAGATGAACCCTGGTTAAATAAGTATATCTTGGCTTTGAAAGGCTCACTCAAGGCTGAGGACTGGCTCGTGCTCAGCATCTCAGCAGGCACTGAGTTTGAAGCTGGGTTAAATGTGATTCTGGGCTTTGTGTCCATCTTGAGTGGGCTGGGCTTAAAAAACTTCATTTTGGCCTTCAGAGTGTGTTATCACTGTGGCTCCACAACATTTAAACCTCTTTAATTCTCAGCTCTGACAGGGGTTTTTATTAACTTGATCAGGGGGCAGCTAGAGTTGGACATGGCCAAGGTGGGGTAATCAGAGATTCTGGGTTTGCCACGGAAGCAAAATGCAAAATAAAACGTAATTACAAATAATAATAACAGTGTTTGTGAGCTGCACGACGCAGGAGCTCAGTGTTGGGGTTGTTGCTTCGTTCCCAGAGCACTCTCCTGCTAAATCTTTTCTGATATTAAAGCTGGCTCAATAGGGTCCTGATCCCTGGTTGAAACATCAATATTACTAATAAATAGAAATAACAAGTGAGGTAAAGGGCCAGACCAGCCTGACCTGCTTTATGAATTAATGTAGTGAAAACTGGCCCTTTTCCTCCAGCCTTTATATACTACAGGCACATATATGAACATTGTACACATTTATTGGACATCAGAGCATTGGAATACAGCTGTAACCTAATTACGGCCTCCACACAGTGTGCCAGGGAAAAAGTGGGAAAGGCCCATTGCACAGCCCCCTTTGGCTTTCAGGATTGCTATTTTCTCACCAGGCAGATGAAATCACCTCTCCCAGCCAGGATTTTTCTCCAGCGTGGATCTCCTCCAGCCCCAGAGCCAAGGGGTTTCTGTGGGATTCGGATCCCTGCTTCGCAGGGATTTTAGCTGGAGTTTGTGGGATGCCAGAGTCTCATGGCAAGGACATATTTGGGGCACTTGGGGGATGGTTGCCAACAGGAGCTGGGCAACCTGACCCCTCCACCAGCATGTGCTGGTGGCTGTATATATCCATATATCCATATATCCCTGGCTATATATACCCATATACATGGGGAGGGAGGTGCTGGGCATTGCTCTGCTCCCCTGTAACTCTGCTCTGGGATTTCTGATCCTGGGGAGGCAGACGTGGTCGTGCTCTGGGGTGTGAGCTGACCCTGTATTCCCAGAAATGTTCCATCCCAGATCCAGCTCCCGGGAATGCCAGACTCGCCACCAGCGCAGCTTTGCACCGTGGAGCAGCAGTGTGGGGCCAGCCCTGCTCCCAGACACAGACACCGCGCTGTGTCCATAATTTATAAGCGATTCAAAATTTATCTCCGAGAACAAACTCCGACTACGGAAGGGTTTTAAAGCCTTGTTAAGTATTAAAGTGGAAATATCCGCCCTGGTGGGGATGGGGATGGGGATGGGGATGGGGATGGGGATG
>VZRM01002336.1:73454-95059 GCA_013397955.1 Grantiella picta | reverse complement strand
GGGGATGGGGATGGGGATGGGGATGGGGATGGGGATGGGGATGGGGATGGGGATGGGGAGCATCCTCCCTGCCTGCCCGCCGGCTGAGCCTGCCCTGTGCAGACCTGGGAGGGTTCAGCTTATCTCTCCATCCCCTTATTTTTGCTTTTTCCCCCTTTTTTTTCCCTCTGTGCTCCCCTCCATTGCTGTGCTCCTCCAGCCCCAGGAGCCCCCGGGTCAGGGGTAGGTCGGGGCTGGCCATGCCCCCCTCCACTGCCCCCAGCCCCCTCCCGGGGGGGACCCTTGGCTTTGCTGCAGGGGGCCCAGGCCACGCTGGCGAGGGGCTGACAGAGCCATACAAGCACTTGTCACCCCACGGTGACGAATCGGCCTCGGCTGACAAGAATGGATGGAGCTGTTTCCCGGGCTGATGGGGGGCAGAGCAGGGCTGGGTTGGTGCTCTGGGGGGATGTGGAAGAGGTGCTGGAGGTGGGAGGTGAGCTGGGACTCAGGTGGCTGAGCTGGGGCAGCCCCACGCCGGGGATGGGGTTTGGGGTCTGGGCTGGGGCAAATTTAATAAGTCCTACGGCGGCCTCCTCCCAGAGCTTGGCTTAATGGGATGCCAGAGACGACAGGGTTGCCTCGATCTGCTCATTCCCTGGGCCTGGGGAACCATCCATCTTGTTCTAACCCTATTTTAAAAAAATATAAAAGGAAAGAAAAGGAGGGGGTGGGGGAGAAAGAAAAATGATAAATCTGTTCAGGGCTTTTGTTTGCCTGCGATTCCTGTAAAGGACAAAAAAATGAAATAAAAGCCAGGCCCATTTTTTCCCTGCTCGGTGTTGCCATGGGATAGAAAGCCCCCCGTTCTCAAGAGTGCAGTGCCTTTGGGGAGGGGAAAACCCCTCGTTGATGTTATGAGTTGCATCTGTTCCCTGGGTCCGGGTCACTTCCAGCTCTCCCTTGCCTGCCTCCCCCACCCCCTCACATTCCCATTGCTAATTTATTTGGCTATCCATGCCCTCAGAATCAAAGGGGAGATCCTGGCTCCCAGCTTGGGCTCTGAGACAATGACCACCATGCTGAGAGCATCCCGGCTCGGGGAGCATCCCAGCTCGGGAAGCTCAGCCAGGTGCAGGAGGCAGGGGACACAGCAGTGTCTTGGAATGGGCTGCCTGCTCATCCCTCTGGAAAACAGAAATAACAATCCTGGGTCACCACTGCAAGAGGCAGGAGAGGGAATTCCCACTCGGACAA
Source organism: Grantiella picta (assembly GCA_013397955.1). NCBI lineage: Eukaryota > Metazoa > Chordata > Aves > Passeriformes > Meliphagidae > Grantiella > Grantiella picta. Next base: position 93,823 of record VZRM01002336.1, on the reverse strand, counting down.
TGCTGTGAGCAGGACTGTTTGGAGCAGCAATGCAGGATGTTGATCTTCCACTCTTCCGTCTGCTGCCATCCTGCCAGGCCTGAGCCCTTGAGCAACCAAACGAACAAACCTCCCTCTCCTGCTCCTGCTTGGCTCTCCAGCTCTTTCCCTGCTCAGGGAATGCATGTGATCAGGACCCAGCGCTATTTACCACATCTAGGAGGTGAGGAGGCGTAAAAAAAGATCTTTGATGTAACACACTGGCATAAAAACATGTCTGCACAGAGGAGCAGAGGCTCTCCAGGACTTTGCAGGACGAGGGAATTGACTGGATATTTCCAGTGGGGGATGACAAGGAAGGCACCAGCACTGCCCATATCGGAGCTCCGGGGTGAAGCACAGGAGCTGGCACAGGGCTGGGAGCCATAAAGCAAAGAGCTTCACAGTGAGAGACAAAACAGCCAGAACCAGTGCAGGGAGAGGAGGATTTTCTTACCCAGCCGTGGCTCCTATCTGCTCGGATCCCGTTTCCAGGCTATTTATAACCCAGGTGCTGGGAGAAGGCTGGTGGCTGTGAGCACTGAGCCCCCAGCACCCTGTGGTTTCCCGCACCACACTGCCAAATGTGCCTGGTTCTCCAGAGATTTGGCTCTGAGAGCAGAGGGGAGCAGCAGCCGCAGCCACCTGGGTCTGCTCTGCAGCAGGGAACAGCCACGGGGAGTTTGGGTGGGTGCAGGCAGCAGGATGGGGCTGCAGACAGGGAAGAAGTGGTGATTTCAGCTGGTGTGAAACAGAGGTTTGGTGCTTGATGTGACAATGGGCACCAAAATAGGGCTGTGCTGCTGCAGGGGCTCCATGTCCCGGATGGGATGAGTGGCAGGGTTGTGCCAATCCACGCCATGAGAAGCCATGCCATGCCATGCTGTGCCAACTGTGCCACGCCATGCCATGCCGCCCTGGCTGGGGACACTCTCGTGGATCCCAGGCTGGCATCACAGCTTGTCAGAGGCATCCTCACAGTGCTCCTGGCGCTGGCCAAAGCCTGGCATCACTGGAAGGAAGCATGGCAGTTGTGCCTGGAAGCCAAGAGGAAGCACAAAAGCCTCTGTGCACTCTCAGGATCCCTGGGTACTTGCAGGTATTGGTTTGCTGGATTATGTGAAAAGGCTTCACAGTCCTTATTATAAACACTATAAATAGGTTTGTGGTTCTTCTTTGAGCTCAAGAACAAAAGGCTGTTTCATTATCATTAAACTTGCGTTTGAGTTGCTCTGTGACTGAGTGTCTGGCCTTTTATTGCAAGCCAGGGCTTTCAAAAGCTCCTTAAATGTTAATGTCACCTTTAAAACAACAGTGGCGAGGCCTTTGATCAGCAGAGCCGGTCACTTGGTGCAGCTGGAGTAAGAACCAGCCCCTCACTGATCTTGGGGTTTTAATATTTCCCTTTTCCCCCTGCCGACGCCTGGCACCAGGAGAGCAGCCGGGCTTTGATCAGACCTGGGTTTTTGGCCATCTCCGAGACCTCCTGCTCAAAGGAGATGTTCAGCTCTGTGTTTCCGTGGCTCAGTGCAGAGCAGGGCATGGCCAGGTTGATCCTGCAAGGGTCACCCAGACACGCTGTCCCTGCCTGGCTTTGGGGACAGGAGAGAGGCCCTTCTGCACTGCTTTTCCATGGACCTATGGGATTGCCCAGGTTTTGGGGCCACCAGCTGCACCCCATTGTCCTTGCCTCCCCACAATTTCGATGCTGGCAGGGAATAGGATCACCTCAAAGCCTGGCATCAGCTCTGCCCTGCACCAAAACCTCCCAGCAAGACCACATTCCCACAATTTCTATCCTTGCTGGGTCACTGCCTATCCCACACACATGTCCGAGCACATGGTCAGTGCAGTGGGGACATGGTGTCACCCATCCTCCCCGAGCAGGCAGCAGCCAAACGCCGGAGGAAAGCACATTTCAGGTCCAATTAATGCCATCCACGGCTGTGCTGGTGCTGGGCTGGGTACAAGGATATGTTTGCAGAGATAAGTGTGAGTGTAACCTGATGACACAAGTTGCCTGCTTCCAAATGTCAGGCAAAGTTCACCCAACCCATGTGAAACGAGTTAAAATTTAACAGAAATCTGCAAAGTGTTGCGTTGTAATTGAAGCCATGATGTGGACGGGAAGCATGTTCAGACACATCCCAAATTTGCCTGAACCATAATATTCTTCTTGGGGAAAAAAAATTTCAAAAAAAAGGTCGATTTAAAGGAGGCGGCTGCTGCTAAATATGCTCGCGCCCCCTCCTTCCCCTGCTGCAAGGAGAAAGTTCTGTCTGAAAACTTCTGAGTCATCCTGCATCGGTTTTGATGTGTCAAAATTGGTTTAAAAATTCACAGCTGAAGCAGCAGCGGGGAGAGCTGAGCTCAGGCACAGGCAGCTGAATGCAAAGTGCTGCAGAGCTGAACCGCATCGGCTCCGCATCCCAACGAGAGTGCTTAAAGCCGGACCCGGGCAGCAAGGGGGGAAAAGGCTTTTTGGCTTCTTGACACTCTGATGTGGCTTTGTGTTGTTTTTCTCTTTGCTGGCTGCTAATTCCCCCTTTGTCCTGGCATGGCAGGGTGCAAACCCCTTCGAGCTTTAGAAATGGAAAGTTGTTTTGTGGGTTTTGTGCTCAGTTTCTATGGCGAGTTCAGCCCCGAAGGCCTCCCGATGTGGTCTTTGGGCAGCAGTGGCCAGATGTGACCAGCACAGCCCCACGTGGGCTGGACAACCTCTCCACGCCTGAGGTTGCCAACAGCCATCCCAGAGTCCTTTTTCCTTCCCTTTCCACATTCTCCTGGCCAAATCCTGCTCAGGTCCTGCGTCCCAAACCTCAGCTGCCACAACAGCAGTGTCACAGGATGGAGGAGGAATGAGGAGAGATGAGCTCTGTGCTCTGGCTCACTCAGAGCTTTTTGTCTCTATCTTTTCCATTTAGGGAATTTATTACACTAAGTGATGGATGGAATGGATTAAAAAAAAGAAGAGGATGGCCACTGCAGTTTGGACTAACTGAAGACAGCCCCCTGCCTGGGCCAGCTCCACACTCAGCATCCCCATGGGTGGATCTGGGGCTTGGCTCTGCTTTACCCCCTGCTCCTTGCCAGAAGATTAAACCTGTGATCCCAAAGCTCGGTGCTCCTGGCTGTCCCTCCAGGGCAGCTGCACAGCCTATCCCTCCCTGACACAGCAGGGATGACCGAGACCCTTGTGCGCTTTTACTCTGCAAGGGCTTTTCATAGGGGAGCTAAAAACAAATTTAGCACTTAATGCTCTGAAGAGTAAACACTTAAATACCCTATCATCTGCCCAAGTGCTTTGTTTATTATTCAGAGAAGCCAAACTGAAGCCGTTTTCCATGGAGATGTAGTACCTCCTTCAGATTAGCCAGCTTAATTAGATCCTGGTTGCAGCGCACGCTGCTCTGTGCTGATGAGGGAAAGTCAATTCCAGAGGCCAAGCCTGGGCTCCAGCTGCCACCAGGCACTGGGCAGGATTTTGGGAAAAGAGTGGCAAAGCTGGACATGTCAAGCTCTGGTTCAAGGCTGATCAGCACGGGTGACAGCGACAAACCCAACACTGGTGCTGGAAGTGGGGAGGAGCCACCATTTGCTCCCAGTCACACCAGCTTGCCCCAGCTTCCACCTCCAAATCCCAGCAGGGACAAACCTGACCTCTAGTAAGGACTGACAACCTTAAACAAGCTATTTGTCCCTGGGCTTCAAAGAAAGCTGGGATGAAAATGCCAGTTTAGGTATTAAATACTGGCAAATGCCACTCCTGGATAGTGCCTGCCATGAGTGGTGCTCCCCGAAGCATAAAATCTCCAGTCTCCCATTTACAAGCTATTAAAGCTGTTACATCCCATAATGGAGTTCCTCAGGTGAAGAAGACAAACAAGAGAAAATGCTGAAACATCAGCACAAGGCCTGACACAATAACAGACACGGCACGAGAAGGATCTGACACGGGGAGACAAACAGGAGCAAAATTTATGTCACTGGAGATTACAAGGGCATCGTATATCAGCCACAGAGACGGGCTCTGAACAGGGCTGGCCTAACCTTTCAGGGAAAAACCTCGGAGCAACAACCCCAGCCAAGAGAAAAAGCAGAGCTGGGGCTCTCTGGCAGCATCCCATGCTTGGGGGAAGGAGAGGGAGAGGCCAAAAATGATGCAGTGGCCACATGCCTGGTGTGACAGCTGAAAGTGTTGCTCAGTCACTAATGACACAAGCAAAAGACGTGAAGGGATGTCAATGGCATCACTTTGGGCACCAATTTTTGGTGTTGTTTGAGCTGATGGGGCTGCTCTGATCCCCCCCTGAGCTCTGCTCATCACGCCCCAAAGCAGCTCTTACAGTGGAGGTCTCTGGATAAAGCTGTGGGGAAAGGGAAGCCAAAAGCTGAGCGGAAAACCCAAAATCCCACAGCGTGGGATTCTGTCCTTTAAATTCTGTCCTTCCTGATGCCAGAGAACAGGAAAAACTGAGAAGGAGTCTATCATGAGGAAGCCCCATTGTAAATGGCTTTAATAACATCACGCGCCCCAGCTGAACCAGTCTGAAGGGGAAGGTTTTACCAACAGCTTATGGGATTTGGCCGTTCCCATATCAACTTTCTCATGTTCATCCAAAAACCTGTAAATAGCCATGAAAACGCAGGAACAGTAGAAGGGTGTTGCCCTTCGGTTGGATTTTGTGTAATGTGAGTACTTTGGACTTTGCTTAGCACTCAGATGACTTATGGGCTTCTCGTCCTCCAGCACGGAACCTTCTTTTCTTGCTTTAAGTGACTACTTGCAAACATGTGATGTCTGCCCTGTCAGAGCACAGTCCGAACTCAGCACCTTGTAACTGCTCTTGGAAGTGTCAGAAATTATTAGGAGAGGCTGGGTATGGCCACTGCTGTTTCACAGAGTGTCTCAAGTTGGAAGGGATCCATAAGGATCATCAAGTCCAACTCCAGGAGTGATCCATATGACCAAGAGCATCATCTGGATGCTTGCTGAACTCTGACAGGCTTGGTGCTGTGACCACTTCCCTGTTCCAGGGACAGATCACACGCTGGGAAAGGGAGAAACCCTAAGCAATTTCCCCCAAGGTCACAAAATCAACCTATGACCGCCTGAATATTGGGAATATCTGTGTCATTTCCAGCTGGTTTTGGCGTTGGAAATGCCTTTACCAGCCTGCCCCAGCTGCCAGGGTGCAAAGCAGAGATGCCTCCCGCTGCCAGGCAGGATGAGTCCAAGGTGGAAGAGGATTAAAGCACCAACCTAAGGGCGATGCTGCAGAAAGGTCCTGCAGGACGTGGCTGCTCAGCTGCAAGTCCCCTGCAACTCCCAGCCCTCATTATTTCACTCCAAGTCAGTGCAGCAGCAGTCAGGCTTCAGAGTAAAAACTGTCCTACTTTCTAATCACTGAATGCAATCCGTGGCTCGCATTCCTGTTGACGTGAGCACACACTTTGAGCAGCATGGGCCTCTCAGGTTTGGATGGTTCCCCTCCATCCTTGGGTTCCGTGAGCTGAGATCGGGGTCGATCTGTCTGGCCCCAGCCCAGTAAATTGCCCTGCTGCGTCAGCTGGCAGCAACGTGGGGGCAAGATTACTTCACTGCTGGATGAACTCATCACAGGAGCATTCCAGCCGTTCGCTCAGCGCTCCCCTTCACGGAGCATATCTGTCACAAGCTCCGCGGGGATCAGACATCCTCAACCTCCGCCTCGCCAATAAAAAATGCCTTTTCTTCTCCAGCCTCACAAAGCAGCGGCTCTGCCTGGAGCCCAGAGGCAGCGGCAGAGCCCCCTTCCCTTCCCTTCCTTCCTTCCTTCCCCCTCGCACGCGGAGATATTGCGTTCATTCATCTCGGGGGCCGCGCTGAGCTCGCAGCCTGACAATACATTATGGTGATGTAGGTCTTCATTTCGTGCTGTCAGCGACTACAACAACTGTATCTGTTAGCCACGAGGCCAAACAGGGTTGTTCCCCCAGCTCCTCTAGCTCTGGGGATGTCCCCTGGGGATGTCCCCTGCCCTGTCCCATCCATGAGGCTCCGGGAAGGAGGTGCAGGCTGGAGAAAGGGGGAACCACAAGATCGATGGCCCCGAGCTCTGCGAACACAATGAGGTAATTCCACCCAGCAGAGCCTCATCAATCCCCCGGCTCCAGAACGGCGTCCCCACGGCCACGGATTGCCAGGGCCATAGCCCAGGTGTGTGGCTGTCATGGAGATAAAAGAGGCTTAATTAAGACCCAATAAGCTAAGTGATTTGTTATCTCGGCGCAATATATTACTCCAGCCTATCGATCCCAGGGATGCATGTGTGTCCGAGAGCCACCAGCAAGGATTGAGCCCTCCCTGGTGAATATCCGCTGTGGAATTCCCACTGGAGCACCAGTCCCTGCTGCTGGCTGCTGGCAGAGGCCAGGAACCAGCCCCTAAGGTGTCCCCACTGCTGGGCATACCCACAAAAACACCAGGATTTGCTCCTCCCAAGGGAAGAACACACTGAAATCTGGGGAAGGCAGTTTCCATAAACCAGCATGAGCCCAGCTGGGGAATGAGAAGCCCCAAGGCCTTGTCCCTGTCCCAAGCAGGACTGGATGTCCCCAAGCAGGGAGCCAGGTCCTGGACAAACGTGCCATGACCTTGGTGCTCCAGCCCAGCCAGCACCATGCATCCCCAGAGCTGCTGAAACATTCCCTTCCCAGCTAAGATCAAACCATTTATTTTTCAAAACTTGAAGGAGGGGTGAAGGGGAGAGGGAGGGGAACCCGATTCCTTTAACATTCGAAATGTTAAACTGTTCAAGAAGTTCTTTGATCTTTTGAGGTTTTGCTGCAAAGGGAACACCCTTTCCCCATTGGTTTACTGAGTCACGCTTATTACTTCAATGCAGAAATATCCTTTATGTCAAGTGTATAAATATCCAGCTCTAAGCTTCAGAAGCCTTTTCCTTTTTTCTTTTTTTTTCTGTCTGCCTTTTTTTTTTCCGGAGGAGCGTGTTTCATGCTCTCCCAGAGCCGCCTGCATTCTCTCTTGCCATCACAGTGGCTTCCCAGCAGGAAAACTGGATGCTCTGCCTTCCAGGGAACACCCAGGGCCAGCCCTCTCTGCATCCTCCCCACATTTCTTGTGGGGAATTAGACAAAAATCAGGAGGGAGGAAGGGAGTAGAACATCCAGCCTGGAACTGCAGCTGAGTGAGGATCCCGGGATGCCCCTATTGCCAAGAGCTGCATCAATTGTGGGATGTGCAGAAAGGCACGGACTGGGGAGCTGCTGCACGCCTGACTAGCCGCGGCTCTCCCACGTCTTCTCCCGCATGTCTGGCATCTCCAGGCCGAGCTGGGGTTCAAAGTGGCCGCAGGTGCGGAGGAAAGGCCCCGGGCTGGCCCTGGCTGGCACACGATGCCGGTGGCACCCACGCACCGCCCGGACCTCCCGCAGCACGGCTGGAGCCAGGCTGGGCTGCTCCTTGCCGCCTGCCCCGCGACTTGGCCCCGAGCTACGTCTGCCATTGGGCTTGTTTGAACAGTATTGATGGCAGGCAAGCCGCAGCTTGAGCAGCAGGAGCCCCGGGAGCCCGAGTGTGTGCAGGGAAGGAGGCTGGGATCCCCCTATGCCCGGTCTCCACTGCGGGATGCACAGTCCAGCACCCTCTGCTTTGTTTTGGCTTCCGAGCAGGATGTCACCCCCAGGACAGGCCATCCCGGTGCCATGGGGGTGCCAGTTAATGCACAGCCTGTGCAAACTCATGGCACGGCTCAACAGCCCTGGATTTCCCGCAAGGAAAGATCCCATGGTGTTCAGCAAACCATGAGCCTCGCTCAGACCTGGACACACTCAGCCAGGTTAATGGGGCGTTCCCAAGAGCCTCCCCAAAATGGGAGAGCTTCCCCACTCTGGCCAAGTTGGCTGAGAGGAGTCAAAGCTTTTAGGATCCACATCCCCTGTCTGATTCTTGCTGTGAGCCAAGGATGGATGATCAGAGCTGCCTCCACCTCATCACCCCTGAGACGCGCCAAGCAGACCCCTGACCAGCTCTCTGTCCTGTGTCCCCAAATCACGAACTGAATCAGGAACCTGGCAGGCTGGGGCGACAACCAGAGACCTCGTCTGGCAGAGGGAAAGGGCAGGTGCAGTGTCAGAGCTCGCTCAGGGCTGTGTGTCTGCCCCGTGTCCCTCCTTCCTCTGCAGCCCAGCACAGCAGGGATGCACCAACATCACCCCCTCATGTCACTTGGGGTCTCAGCTGCTTTTGCTGGAAGTGGCACATCCAGGAATGCTGGGCAGACCCTGGTTCACCCCTGGCCATCCCAAAAGCTGAGTGTGGAGAGCTCCTCTGCCCCCACCAGCTCAGGCATCCGAGCCCAGCTGTGCCCAGGCCGATGGGGCTCCTGGCTAACACCTATCCCTGTGCTCCCTCTTGCATCCCAGCATGGAACTGGGTCCGTGCTTTCCTTTTTCTCCCTTTTTCCCCCTTGTTGGAGGTCACCCCCCACTCTTACATAAACAGCAGCCAGCTCTCAGCAGAGCAAGGAAACTTGACATTCACATAACCTGCCAGCCTCTCTCCGACAGGGATTATTAAGTCATTAGAGTCTGTTAGCAAATTTTCCCAAATACTTTTTGCTTCTTCCCAGGGGCGCCTTGATGGTTAATGATCCCAAACTACGGGCTGGGCTTAAATTCACCCACTCCGGTCAAACAACCTGCTCCAGCCATCCTCAGGGTGTGGGAGAGCTGCAGAGGGAGGGGTCAGCAGGGACCCTGAAGAAAATTCCCTCATCAGGATGCTCCTGTTGAGTAGGAGAGGGAGGAAAGGGTTGGCAGAGGCAGCCCAGGGAGGGGAAAGGGAGAGGTGGCCACTCCAGGGAGGGGTGAGGGGGTGATCCCCATCCTCCCCTGCTAACACACACCCGCTTTTCTCCTTGGCTGAGCTGGCAGCCCAGGGCGATATTTCTAACAGGCAACTGTATTGCCTAACTGGAGACAGAATAAAAAATAATCATAAAAAAACCAGTCAGGCAGGCCAGTTGAGTAGAGAGGAGATAGGTTTCACCCACCTGCAGCTGACTTGTCCTCGCGTTCTCAGGCTGAGCAGTGTGCACATCAACACCCGGTGATGTGAGGCTGGTGACAGGGGACAGCCTGGCTGTGCCACCCCCTGGCCCCAAACCCCCACGCAGGAGCAGCATCAATTCAAAATCCACCCTTTTATCAGGGTGCCCCTCACATCTTTATGTCTCTTGAGAAGCCCTGGAGGAAGGGCTACAACTGCAACACAAGGCGTAGGTGAAGGGGAAACCCCAGACAGACTCCTCTTATTTTAGACCTGTGACTTTTATAAAGAATATTATACACTTAAAAGGATTTCTGATCCATTTGGCATTTAGAAAAGCCTTCATAATTTTTATGAATATCAGTAAAACTAGCAATAATAACGAACTGATGGCTACCAAAGTATGCCTCCAGGTAACTCTGAATAATTTCCACTCGCATAAGCAGTACAGCTCTCTGATCCCCATGACCCCACAGCCTTGAAAGCCCTTCAAAAGACCAGAGGAGGCCGTGATTTCCATCCTGAGCCATTTTTGCTTCATATCTGTGAGAAAGTCACCTGGGTATATCTAACATGAGGTTCAGCATTGGGATGGTGCTGCAGAAAACTCCCTGATTGCCCAGGCAAGTGCAAGAACCTCAGCGGTGTCAGCAGACACTGGAGCCCCCCAGGAATCCATCCTACATCTCCCAGAACAGGGGAAGGAGCCTGGCAATGGATCCCCAGGCAGGGACCAGAGATCCCTCGGTGTCACCAACCCCTTCACCACTGGGCAGAGACCAGGGAACAAGCAAGTCAAAAATTCACCTTCTTTGCAAAGTTGCTCGTGGAAGGAGATTTGTCACATGAGCCTGTTTGCTCCAGAAATAAATCTCCCTTTAAGGCAGGTAAATCTCAGGCAGAATCTGTAAGATACCCTAATGTGGCATTAAGCTGAAGTTAAGGTTATATTCCTCCAGGGATGCCAGATGGGATTTGCTTTCCTTGAAGACAGGACACATATTTTAACTTTAATGGGTTGATGGAGCCCCTTTTGTCTTGTAAATATGAATGAGGAAGGGGGAGCTGTTAAATAAATGGAGGGGTTTTACCTGAACCTTTTTTCCTGTCATTGGCTTGGACTGTGCTAAAGACCTTTGTTTTCTCAGCGGAAAACTCGCTCAATCATTCAGAAAGGGAACTAAATGCCTTTTGAGAACATAACCTTTATTTTCCAGATAAATGGTTCACTCAGAGCAATTTGCATGTGGGAAGCTGGTATATGGCACAGGGAAAAAAAATTATATTTAAAACCCAATAGCAATGTAGGTCATGATACAAACATCTACTGCTGAGATGACTTCTCTGGGGTTGGAGAGTTAGGGAGCTCAAGGCAATGTAAAAGGATGGGGAGGGTTTGTGCAGCAGCTCTGCTCAGGGCTGAGTGGGTAGAGGAGGAGTGAACTAATCCATAGTGGTCCAGATAAAAGGGGCTGAGCCTTGGGAAGATGCAGTCACCAGATGAGAAACTCTGCTCATGGTTCCCACCACCTTGTCCCCAAGGCTGGCTTTGCAATCCCATCCCAGCCCCTCTCTCTTTCCAGAATCAACAGCACGGGAAATGTCCCAGTGCCTGGCAGCTGTCACACCGATCCCAGCGACACTTGGCCACCTCTGCCCAAGCACAATCCCCCCAGCAAAGCCAACCACGAGAGCTGCTGCTGCCACACCAACAGGAGGGACAAAGCAGCATTCAAACCATGGAGTCCTGGTGATTCAACCTCCTCCAGCAGTGGGTTTCCCTGAGGTTCTCCAAATCAGTGCACCCCAAAACTTCTCATGCTCGTCTAAGCTGCTGAGAACAGCCTCACTGATCCAAGTCGCCTAATCCAGCCCAGAAATAGCCCCCAGACTTTCAGACCTTGGGCTGGGAAGCACAACCATCCCCTCTAAAGTGAGAAAGGACCCTGCGAGGCGTCGACCCCGCTCCAGGTTGTGCCCCTGCGGTGGCGTGGAGGAGGCAGAGCCTGGGAAAGGCGCTGGGAGCCGCCGGGAGCAGCTGCGGCGGAGCCTGGTGCCAAGCCCAGCTGCTCGTTAATTAGGGTAACATGTTGTCTCTTGTACACACCTCCAAAGACGCTGCATTAGCTTGATAAGTATTTAACACTTGGCACAGGGGGAAATTTCCACTTAGCATCCAGCAGCGCTGAGCGGCAGGGGGGGAAAGGTGGCACAGGCAGGGCAGGAGGCGGCACAGCCCTGGGCATCCAGGCTTATCCTGCTGGGACAACCTCAGGCAGGAGCTGAGGGCTGTGTGGGCTCTGCCATCACACGGGGAGCTTCCAGCCCTGGGACAAAGCCCTGGGTTTAATCCAGCGCTCTCCTGGGGGTTGTGGCAGCTTTCTTCGCGAGGCTTTTGGTGTGTGCTGGCCGTGACGGGCGCGCTGCGCCGCGCACATTGTGCCGGGGCGCAGGTACCGTGCAAACACGCTGCCAGGGCCAATGTGCTGCTGCCTGAGAGACATCTTCATCCCCGCAGCTGCCTTCCCGCATGGGGCTGCGGGAAAAAGGGTCAGGCTCAGCTCCTGGGATAGTAGAAAATGCCCGGAGCTGAGGGAAACTGAGCTGGGATCCATCCAGCCTGGGCATCTCTGCAGAAAAATGGTCATTGCTGCAAAACTTGCCTTTTGCAATCACAATTCCCTCCAGCACACGCAGGGATGAGGGTGATCAGACTCCCCCCAGCCTTGGGGACTCATCCCAGCCACACAGAAATTGGGGTGGGAGAGTTGGTCCCAGTCCACTGGGCGCTCCCCAAGCCTTACACAGGGACAGGCAGCAGCCCAGCCTCCTCTTTCCACTAGCAGGTTACATTAGCATTTTCCATATGTTTCAGTGCAGATAAATCTTTTGTCTGGATTGAAATCAGTAATTATGAGTCAGTGTTAGCACACAGTGGGTGAGTCAGGCACAAAAGCATTTTTGCCTCATACCCTCAAGGTCTAAGACACATCGCTCTCCTGAGCCTCCCATGTGTGGTCTTTGTTTAGGGCTTTCACAAACTCCATGGGCAATCCACCAGCGAGCTCAGCAGCAACCCCCAGCCAAAGCTGCCACCTCCTCTTCAAATCCTCGGGGTGGGAAAGCACCCTGAGCACCTGGGAAATGCACAGGTGGTCCCTGCTCGCCCCGTGCTGTGTTCACTTGTCTTCAGCTCTGAAGGGATGTGGGTTGTTAGAGGGGACGTTTTATCGATGGGTGTGGCTGGCTGGAGCTTTGTCTCCCCACTCCCTTTGATCCCCCAATTCATCTCCTTACCCCATCTCCTCTCCTTACACCCCCGTGGAGTTTAGCCCCATCCTTCCCACCACCGTGGCACTTCATCCTCCCACACACCAGGCTTGGGCTACAGAAAAATGCTCAAACCCTTGGAGGTGCTGTGGGCTGTAGGTTGGTTTGGTCACCCAGGTGCAAGGAAGGAGCTCCAAACCCAGTCAGTCTGTTCTCAACCATCCTGGTGAGCTCATCCCACTGCTGAACTGAGTTTTAGAGACATATGGGGCAGAGCAGTACGTGGCCTAAATCCTGACATTGTTAATGTCACCCTGGTGAGACTCTTACCATGGCTCTTCTGGAATGTGTCAGAGCGGAACTTCTTTAGGGGCTTTGTCCCAAAAAGATTGGAGGCCCATGGCTCCAGAAGTTATTAGCAGGGAGAACACAGTCCAAGATATCCACACTCCCAGCATGACCATCTAAACTTCATTTAATTTTGAGGTGCCACAAAAGAGTAGCAACACCCCGACGAGTGCCACGAGCCAGCATCACACCCACAGGAGGGAGAACATCCCCACGCTCCTTGTTTGAGCCACAGAGATAAAAATCCCACTGGCATGACCCAGGAAGGAGCTGTCAGTCCCCAGCTCTGCCCAGAGGAGATTAGCCCAGCGAGCCTGTGTTTGCTTTCTTTGCCTTAAAGCATGCAAAACCCAACAAAACAGACTTTGTTTACTGCCCGTCCTAAACCGCTTAGGCAGGGAGAGATGAGCTGAAAGCTTAGACACGCTGCAGAGCTCCAGCCAGATGTGGTTTCCGATGGCCGAGTTAGGCACCTCTGAAACCTGAGGTTTATTAATGAAGGTGCCTGCTGAACCATAACGAGCTGTTGTAATTACCTCGGCCGCAGCATCGCCGCGGCCGGACAGCACCGCCACGAGTGACCACAGCATCTTGGGGAGGTGAGGAAATAGGTGAAGGTCATTCCCCACGTTGACAGGCTCTGGTGGATGGCTGGGGAGAGATAACAAAGCCTCAGGGGTCACCCCCAATAAGGGATGAGAAAGCTCCAGAGGCAAGGAATAATTACGTGTGAAGGGCAATGTTTTCCTCCCAATGACAAGCTCTTCATCAGAGCCCTCCAGAGATGAGGATGCTCCACTGAGGGACCAAGCACGGCTGGGCAGCACTGAGTTGAGTCTCTGTGGGGTGAGCTCTAGGCAGGAGAATCCTTCCCTGCAGCCCGGATGGTCCCTTCCCAGTTCAAACCAGTGCGAGGAGCAGCAAGGAGGGGTGTTCTCCTTATGGCAATTCCATAGGTTGATCCCAGTGCTCACCCCACTGGTCACCTGGGGATGAGCTCTGGGATGGTCAGGAGGTGATGCCAGGCTGTGCTCAGGTGGGAGCAGCTTGAACTGCCTCAGCCACAAGTCCCCAGCAGAGGGAACGGAAAAGCCACCAGGGCTGAGGGCAAGAGAAGCATCTACACCAAACCACCAGGCTGATGGAGACAGGAAGACCAGGAAAGACAAATCACAGCATCCAGGACGGGGTCACAAAGCAGGGGGACCAGGTGACCCTCCCCAGCAGGGGCACAGACCTGTCCTACTCCCCTGTTCACCGAAGCACAGCCCTGCTGATGGAAGTCAGCACCTTGCCAAGGAAACACTCACTGGGAGCTTTTCACACCTGGTTTAGCCTCTTGAAGTTTCACACCAGTGGAGAGCTGTGACCCCAGGAGGGGAGGGTATCGGCTGTATTTCCCAAATATCAGCAAATCGTGTGAGAGAAAGAGATATGCTAAGGGGGCAGACTGCTCAAACCATTACCATCCTTCTTAGTACCACTTAGCTGAACCGTTAAAAAGATCCAGGGCTCCCAAAGACAATTAAGCTCAAGGGAAGCCATAAATCTCAATAAACATCAAGCCAAGTTTTCTTCACTGCTTGAAACAACAGATATAATTTCATTGGTTACTGAGCTCATGCTCCCAAAGGGATTTCAGATAAAAAGCCACTTATTCAAAACACCAAACCCAGGCTTCTCCTGTCTCTCAGGCTACCGAGGGGTCAGATTTCCCAGCATGGGAACATGTGCCCCGCGGTCTGCAGAGGTGGAGCCTGGCTGCAGCAAACCTTTGCAGATTTATGATGTCTGTGGCACGGCGCTGTGACCTGCCACCAAGGTCAGGCACCTGCCTGGGGAGGTGGCTCATCCCAACGGGAGGCAACCATGGGGCAGGAGGGGACGTGGATGCTGCAGACAGCCTTCCATCCCCTTTTGAGGCAGGAGGCTTGGCAGGACATGGAGCTGGTGCAGCTGGACCCCTGCTCTGGGGCTGTGCACACTCCCAGGGGCTGAGGGCATGCACGGCCAAGGCTGTGGGGAGCATGTACATATCTCCAAGCTGGCTGCCACCCCTGCCTCATTAACTCCGAGCCACTTGAGAAGCCCAAATGGGCAGCACGGAGCACATCAGCTCTCCTGGCTACCCCAGGAGCCTCCTGGCAGTTTGCCCTCGTGCTGCTTATCCAGCCCACAGCCAGCCTCTCTCACCCATGTGCTTTCCACTGTGGAGATCAGAGTGAAAGCCATGCCAAGGCTGCACATGCCAGCCTCAAGTCCTCACTCCAGGGTTTTTTCCTGGCAGGTTTTGTGCTCAACAGGGCTGGGGCCCTGGTTTTGACAGCTCTCTGCAAGGTCGTTCCAATCGCCAAGCGCTGCTTCCTTGTGCTTTGATTTAAGTTCTTGCATGCTTCTTGTATTGATTTCTCTCAGATGTATTTTATGGGGAATAAGCACTCAAAGCAGGAGGCCAAGACCTCCTGCATTGTGCACAGCATAGTAATGGATGAGCTCCTTCTCACACTCACTCCCTCCTCTCCCTCCCCTTGTCCCCAGTTGTCTCACCTTTTATTTAATCCACTTGCAAATGCACTGGGGTGAAGGATAGAGAACACACAAACACATGAGATGTCCCTGCTCTGGATGCTTCTGGTGGCTTTGGGATGAGAGTAAAAAGACTTCTCCCAGCTTTTCTCAGGAGTGTCAGCTGCAAAAGCATTTCCCAGAGTGCAGGTGAGGCTCTCTGTGGGATCTCCTTTACCACTGGGCAATGGTTGAAAGCCACAGGAAGCACAAAGAATTCAGCCTTGTCATTATTTAGCACCTAAAAGCTGAAGATGGTAGAACCTACACAAAGGTCAATTTTCTCCCCAAGTGAAACCATCTTTACAATCAGAAATGTTCTGGTGGGATGGTAAGGAGTGTCCTCAGACCTGTTTTGCTGTCTGTGCAGACTATCCAGGGACAAACACATCCCTGGCTTTCCTGCCAGCTGAAAATCTCCTGACCTCAGCAGAGGTGGAGACACTCAGGGTCCTGGGGGACAGCCTGAGCTATCCAGGTTTCCAGCCCAGTGGTTTATCAGCATCCAAGATGTGCACTCTGAGCTTGCTGCATCCACCACTGCTGGAGGTGACCTTGGCAGTGCTGGTGTCCTGGTTAAACCCCAGCCTTAGGAGAGATGTAAAATCACCACCAGAACATTTTAGGGAACGAAACCTCAGCAGACTGCTGGGATGGGTTTTCCCTGTTTTAGTAAAGAAACTATCTGTGATCCCTGTTGTCAGCATCAGGTTTCCCAAAATCCTGAATCCAGGCTGCTGAAATGATGACACTATTGTAAAAATGAGGACTCCAAAACTCTCATTCCACACACTTCCCTCTGGTGACACAAGCCCAAGGAGTCAGGATTTGGACGGCAGCCCTCGTTCTGTCCATGGGAGGAATAAAAACATGATTATTGTTTTTCTCAGTGAACTGCAAAGCCTGTTTTTAAGTGAAACCTGAGCTTCCCATCTCATCACGTGCTTCCAGGAGCTCGAGCTTTCGGAAGACCAAATACTTTCAAACTCTGGATAAGACCATTAGAGTTGCTTAATTTCCTTTATGTCCATCTGTTTCAGTTCAGCTCAGTTGCTTCTGTCCCAGACAAGACATTTGGCTCTTCTAAATAAATCTTATAGCCCATTTGGATTAAAGACTTTCTGATGCAGCCTCTGACTATAATCCCTCTGATTTGCATCTCAAAGAAATGGAGTTAAAACCGAGTAAGAACCATACACGGAGTGCTTGGAATTGCTGGAGTATGCGAAGCACTCACGAGGTCCCATATGGATAATGGTGCTTTTGTTAGGAATTTATCGTGATCGCCCGCGTTCCCCTGGCTGTGGTCACACCAGGCACTCTCCGGGGCTTTCAGAGCAGACAGGGTGAAAACATAATTGACTGGTTTTGCTCTTGTCCGAGGCTTGAAGTCTTACACCCCAGAAACCGAGAAGGCTGCGGGGAAAAGTGTGAGACGCACTTAGAGAGTCTGGGGTGGCAGAATCCACCGCGGGGCCAGCGGAGGATGAACGAACGGCAAATCACACCCGAGCTCCATCAGCTCCAGCGTTGTTCTGCTCATTAGCTCCCAAGAGGTGTTTTTCACCTGGAGGGAGAGCCGAGAGCCTTCGCTCAGACAACACTGGAGCACTCACAGGGGTCGCAGCGCTGCTGTCCCGCTCTCTCCAGGCTGCTGAGCCTGGCGCTGGAAACGTTATCTCATTTTTGAGCAGCAGAGCTGGGTCACGGGACGCCGGGGTGCTGCTATTCCTGGCGGTGACGCAGCCGCCTTCCTGCCCAGGCAAATGCTTTTCCCCTTTCTTTCCATGTCCCAGGGTACCTGTCTGTGACACATGCCTTGCGAAACGGCTCCAGCGCGCTCCGAGATTGCCCAGATAAGAGGCTCCGTTCGAGGGTTGCTGCTGGAGCGATTTTGGCAGCAGCCCAAGCGCTCCCTCGCTGCTGCCATCCTGTCCCGCTGATTCCTCTCAGGAGCGTTTTTAAGGCTGGAGGTGTTTGTGCTGGTGAGGCGTGGGAACAGCTGCTTCCCTCTTTCTAAGCTTCAGAGCGGTAAAATCCTGGGGGGGGAAAAAATTAAAAAATAAAACTTACGTAATCCTTAACAAAATGAAGCAAAGCCTCGCTGCACCACCAGTGCTGCCCATGGCAGAGCTGTGCTCTAAATGGATTCAAGACCCTGTCACAGCCTCCTTTGGTGACATAACTCTAAGAGGAATGGACACGGTTGCATTGACAAGCTCCACACCTCCTCCCAAAGATCCCAAGATTATCGACTCCTCTATATGGTGGGGAACTGAGTCACAGAGCAGGGAGGTGGTTTGGGTATCAGCCCTACAGTGTTACTCCAAAAGATCAGATACACAGCAGGACACAGGCAGGAATCCCTTTGCCAGGGCAAAGCAGACACCCACGCTGCTAATAATGATAGTAATTAATTACAAGGACAGAGCAGAACTGCCCCAGCCTGAACCTTTACCCAGAAAAACCTCATTTTCTCTGGATGAGAAGAGCTTCAGTTGTTTACCACTGAGGAACAGGGGAGAGAGACAAGCAGGACCCAGCAGAGACCATCAGTCCTTCCTCTCTCTCCCACCACCTCAGCTCCAAAGCCATCACAGAGCCATTAAAAGCCAAATTCATTTCCACCGCTGAAACCAACCGCCCGTAATACAGATTCTGCTGCAGCTGTGGTTCAGTGTGGCACCTGGGAGCTGCGAGGTTAATGACACAGGGCTGTCAGCAGCCTTAATTATATTCCCATTTTTCCAGCCCCTGATTAGCTTTAGAGCTCATCTGGTGTCAGAAATTTGGTGCCTAAGCTTTGACAAAAGTGTTTCATTATTACTTAATAAACGAGCAAAGAGGGAGGGCATGTCTTTAAGCTTTGGCTTGTAAAAGCTTCCTCTTTTTTTCAGCTTTTTTTTTATTTAACCTCCCGAAAGCTCCCTTACCTCAGCCATTCTCAGTGCCCAGCCAAGAGCCCCCCACATTGCTGGAACCCCCAAACCCGTCTCAAATTCCCCCATAAATGGGCTCTGTTCAGCTGGGAGCAAGCTGCTCTCTGGCTGCTGATGGCCAATTAATAAAAATCATTTATTACTGTTCCATCACCCCTAAAATGAGCCAGGTGTTTGCAGGGAAAAATAATAAAATAAAAGGAGATGTAATAATAATAATAATAGTAATAATAATAGTAGCACAAGCTTCTAATCAAAAGATCCAAACAGCTTGAAATCTAAAGTAGAGCTTAGGTTCTTCTCGAGATTCAATTTCCTCCAGCTCTCAGTGAAGTTAATTAGCTTGGAACTGACAGGACCCCAGGAGCTCCCTGCCCTTGCTCAAACCCCCAAAGGCAGCTTGGTACCCAATTCTTTGTGAATTCCCCCTGGATTTTTGCGCCCCTCAATATTGTCATTTTTTCCCCTTTTGCAGGAAATCCTTGGCGTGCAGTTTCGTGCAGATAATCACAAAATATTCTACTTGATCTCAGGACTGAAATCACTGCTGCTGCCGGGATGTCTGGAGGAGGTTTTTAAATCCAAGGGTGGCTCTTCAGCATCACGAGCTGCATGTTCCCTTCCACCTGGCCTGACAGTCAATCCCCTAAATCCCTCCTGTGTTTGTGGACATGGATAACAATATTTTCCCTGTTTCTGTGAAGATGAGAGGGGCCTGCCCAGAGGGGCAGTCACGTGTGGTGGGGTTTGGTTTATGGTGCAGCTTTTTGCTGGTCTCTCGCTGGGCTTGGCCACGTTCATGGCAGTTGCTTGAGAGGAAGGACGCTCTGGATGACTTTATCCTTGACCTCTGATCAGTCAGACACCGCGGAAGTTTCCAGCACCTCCAACCACTTAATGTTTAACTTCTGCTGTAGCTTCTGGAGGCTGATACAATTTTGGCTTTGCAAAGGTGACTGGGGCTCCAAGGAGCTGACTGCAAATCATTAGCAGGGCTGTTCTCACCCTGCTTCTTGGCTTTTTAATTGCCAGGCAGAGTGACATGGGACATTCATAGCAAAAAGCTGCAATCACATAAAATTCCCCTCGTTTGAGGTTTCATTCCAGCAGAGCAGATAGTGATAGAAACCATGTTGATAGAAACAGAGCCATTTCCAGTGTCTCCAGTGGTGACAGCACTGGAGTTTGGCTCAGAAGCATTTCAGAGGCTGGAGGTGGGCAAGGAGCAACAGCAGCATTTAGTGAATGGCCTCAGCTCAGCAGGAAGCAGGTGGGGTGGGATGTTCTTTGGCACAGTCCCACCACTGTGTGATGCTCTGAATCTGCCGTGTTTGGGCTCTGTCCCCACAGCCTGAGTGACCAACACAGGCCCCATCAAAAGGGGGACCCAGGGGAAATTGGAAATTTCTGTGTCCAGCTTGAAAATGATTCCCATGTCCAGGAATACCTGAAACTATCGGAAAGAATCCATCTCCTTCCCTTTCCCCTCTATATGAAAAAAATCCATTTCTTTTGGAGGGAAAACCGGCTGGAACACGAATGGTTTTCCATCAGTGAGGAAAGCTGAGGTGGTGTCTCGTGATGGCCGAGGTGGCCAAGCCTGTGGACATTCCCTCTAAACGGAGATGGACTTTGGTCCAACTGCCTCCCAGCGAGGCACCAGTAACACCAGTAACACCAGCCCTGCAGCCTGTCCCCATCCCATTTCCAGGGCTGGTGACGAAGGGCAAACACCAAACACTCATTGCAAGGAACCCACCCAGGCTAATAACAGTATTAATTACAGCACACGGCCCCTTCTTCCCACTGTAAATCTCTATTAGCAATAAACTGGAAGGGTCATAAAAGGGAGTTTATAATGAACCCACCAGGCAATATGTGCCTGAATCTTTGGCTTTGTTGCAGCTGGCAATAAAGCCGTCTTTTATTAGAGCACATACCCTGCCCTGGAGATAACATACAGGGCCCAGGACTCCTCGAAGAAATGATGCAAAGCTGTTTTGTTGCACTTTGATTTGCTGCAGAGCCGTGTGGAGGTGGGAAAGCCGAGGGATCCGGGTAACAGGCTCCGGTTCCCTCGCTCCCAGCCTGACACTGAATCACCGAGCAGGAACAGCCTCGGTAATTCCACATCGTAAATGTTCCCCTACCCTGCGGGGGGGAAAACTCGAGTAAAC